>JAJMHL010000012.1:0-276110 GCA_030566065.1 Debaryomyces robertsiae
AACGGTGCCACTTTGACCATCTCTATTAATATTTACCACGGTCTATGCAGTTTGGAGTGCCTTCCTACTATGTATGTCATACATCTATATGTTGTATGGTCTCCTTGCACTGGCTAAGTCTGATGTCCCAAGCTTGAGCAACAGTTTACGTTACGCGACACTATGCAGGTTACAAGGAATGTATGCACTGCACTCTTTGCAACTACCTTCTTTCTGCCATCTGCGACGAGTACGGCGCTAGACACTGCATATATACGTATTTCTCCCTATTACGCTAAGCTTGCCTTTAACGTCACCATTCATGATGATTTGATGTGACATATAGAGCCAGCTATCTGGCATGGGCTATGAAATAGTGTCTTCTTGGTGTAGTTAATTAGAGCTCAGACAGAGCCCATACCGATTCCGTTAAATTAAAATGCTTTTAACCATGATGTTCGGGTATCACGCTCGAATGGTGGATTACAGCTTTCCTCTATGATGCCTTCTATTCAATGTCATCGAAAACCTATTCACATCGAAATACAGCAGTATTATCTCTATATGGTTAGACGGGCAACACCAAGTTCACTGCTTAGATTTAGATATTTCGAAATATTTTCATAAAAGCTTGAAATGTTCGTTTTTCGAAGATGATGTTTCACCAAATAGCCATGTAGTCACATCGGATGCTACGCTTGAAATGACATACGTAATACAGACCTCAGAATGAACTTTAATATATAGTTATAAGTTATATAGTTATAAATTGAAAGTTCAAATATTTGGACTTTGTATGGGGTACAATTTTGGTTTAATATCAATTTTACCGCATCTTGCTGCAATGAGGTGGTACTACATTAATAAAATACTGAAAAAACTACAATAGATCTCAGCTATATCATAACCCCATATTCATGTGGGGATCACTGTGGAGAAGTGCGTTAAATCAGGCCTCTGGGTTTCGCTTACATACAAAAACCGCAATTGCCAGTACTCAGTACGGTTACATTCGATACGTTCTGAAAGTAGACGACCTATTACCGATTTCACTCTTGGTGCCGCAAGGCCAAATTCGACCAATATAAGAGCAAGTGGAGCGAGGTTGGTGTGTTTTGTAATATATAGTGTTCTCAATAAGCCTTCAAATTAAGAGAGCAAAATTTTCTACTCGAAACTGCAATCAAGTACCAACTAGTCCGTCATATCTCTGATAAAAATGAAATTAATCCGTGCGACATATATTTTGCCGGCGCTAGCTTTAGCCAATGCACTAGCTTTCAAGGGCTCGGAGATATTAGCCGGCAATAATCAGGCTGGAAAGAATAGCACCAACGGTAGTGGTACAACTTCTGGTGACTTCACTATCTACTCAATTCGAGCGCATGGTATTGAAGCTTCATTCATACCTTACGGAGCTAGATTAACTCACTTGAAAGTGAATGATCGACATGGAAGCCCCCAAGATGTCATAGTAGGATATGACAACGGGGATGCTTATCTAAATGACACGGAGACGGTACACAGCTATTTTGGAGCAGTCGTAGGTAGATATGCCAACAGAATCAAAAACGGCACATTCGAGTTGGGAGATGAAGTCTACCATGTATCCAAAAATGAACATGAGGGGGCCAACTCCCTCCACGGTGGAAGCGTGGGGTATGATCAACGGAACTGGACGGTTTCATCATATAATAGGTCAAGTATAACCTTCAAACTTGAGGACTACTCCTATGAGGGATTTCCTGGCTCCGTTGTAACTTACGCCACGTACTCCGTCAAAAGTGAAAAGAATGGGCCGGTCTACACTAGTAGACTAGTGAGTATTCCATTAGACGGCTCGACCCCAATTATGCTTGCAAATCACAACTATTGGAGCTTGAATGCATTCGTCGACGCAAAGGACGCCACTGTATTGAAGGACACATTGCACATGCCCTTTGCGGAAAGATACATTGAAGTTGATGAGTACTTGGTGCCAAATGGCTCAATAAGCCTTGTTCAATCAAATCCACCCAATGACTTCACCATTCCGAAAGAAATCGGACGCGACATAGAGAAGGCGAAGAACAACTGTGGGCCAAATTGCACTGGTTATGATAACGCCTTTATCATAGATCGGCCAAGGTATTCTGGGCCCGAGTCATCTGAAATAACTCTTTTGACGATGAAATCTAATCGAACTGGGATACAGATGGATGTAAAAACAAATCAAAGGTCATTTCAAATTTTTGGCTGTAATTCTGAAAACGGTACAATCCCAGTTAAAGCTAGTCAACAACATGGAAAATCAACCACGTACCTTGAGAAGTATGGCTGTTTAGTGATTGAGACTCAACAATGGATCGATGGAATTAATAATCCAGAGTGGGCTCAAAATGAATTTCAAATTTATGGAGTGGATACTGCTCCTGCCGTTAACTATGCCCGCTACGAGTTTAGTACTTATTAATCGGACTGTGAATCTACGCGCTCCAGTTATTTGCACTAATCGCAAAATTTGACCGCAATTGGCCAACCATGACGTTACGTATATGCCTTAGCTTTTATCAATGATTATGCTTTCGATTTAGTTGAAGATTCATAGAACTCACGTGAAGAAAATTTTTGGAACTCCTTTCACAAGGTGCTGTCCATTTGGCACATACCTAAGCCGGTCTACTCTGCTTGGAAAGTAAGACAATAGTAGCATGGCGGTCGCCTTATCATTTACACATTTTGGAATAAAGCACAAAATTAGCTTCTATTTATTTGAATAATACATCGATAGCACAAAGGCGCATATATGTTCATTTTTGAAGTGAGCCGATTGTATTTTATACCGAATGATTTTTTAGGTTCGTAATTTAGCTCATCTCCATGAGTTGATGCGGGTCATCAAATCCCTCAAATCACTATCACTAGCTCTAGGCCCTGTCTTAGAAGATACAAATCCTCCATATTCCTTTCTATATTTCTCTTGGGGAACGGCTTTTTCAG
The DNA here is from genome assembly GCA_030566065.1 of Debaryomyces robertsiae. NCBI lineage: Eukaryota > Fungi > Ascomycota > Pichiomycetes > Serinales > Debaryomycetaceae > Debaryomyces > Debaryomyces robertsiae. The sequence goes on from JAJMHL010000012.1 coordinate 2,959, forward strand.
TGTCCCCTAAAATTGGAATTAATTTGGCATGAGCGTAGTCTATTTCCATACCTTCGAAAATGAGACCCACACGGTTAGCTTGAAGTGAATTTCTGAGGACCTCTGAAGCATCATGAATTGCTTTTGCTAGATCGTACAAATCCTCGTCCTCCAATTCTAAGATATCGCTGGGCTTGTATCTCCGTGGTACCAAAACAGTGTATCCCGGACAATTTCCATAAGGGGTTAGAAAAGCAACATGAGTCGCATTCTCCCACACCCGCCATTGCTCTCTTTTGCCCCGAACAATTTGTCCAAACAAACTGTTCTTGCCTTCCTCCCCATAAAAATCATAGCTCATAGACAGAGCCAGATCTCGCGTAATCTTGTTTCGCACGTCCAACAAGTCTTCAGCTTTATGCGTTGGCCCATTTTTTGAAGATATATAGCCTGGGTACAGCACATTGAACTCTTCTTCGTCATTGGTAACGCTAGTCCATTCTTCGGAGAGTCCGTGCAACGGAATTAGGCTTATTTTGGTGTCTGCGGTCGTTACTAGGGCAATTCTTCTACAATCAGTAGCTGACTTGATGATGCTCGCAGTCCGTTTAATTGAAAGCAAAGTATTCGCATAATCCTCCCTACCCATAATAAAAAGAGGGCCCCTTTTACTGATCACCAGGACTTCGCCTAACGTCTTTGGTGTTTCTGAAAGAGACGCTACAATATACTCATCTTCCATAAACAGATATGCGACCTTTTTCAGCTCTTTTGAGGCCATGAGAATAAAGTGGTATTTGAAATAGCGATTGAATTAGAATCAATTAAGCATAAGCACTAAGAAATTGTAAGCTCTTTACCCTCTGAATATATGCAAAATCTTATCTTTTGACGTGTCCGTCATGTGATATGCCAATCATAGAGCCGTTCGCTCCAAGCAGTACTGAACAATAACATGGCGCTTCTAGCGATACGACGATTAGCCTCCCACAGTCACCCAGGTATACAATTAGAAACAAGGCATTTTGGGGTCGTGAATCGGCGCTACCAAAAATAGGCAAATTCAAAAAAAGTATCATTCGGTCTCAGTGGGTGCAAAACGAGCATTGATTTTGCCAAATACATCATAGTGAGTAATTGACCCTCACTATAACAAATACTGACTGAAAGCATCCCCAAGTTTTACTTATAAATAAGCCTATTATTAACTTCAACATACAGACTGTTCCTCGACATGTATGGGGACAGTGATGATAATACAAGCTAATGGAAGAGATGCGACATCGTTCGAATCGTTACAACGTGAGAAACAAGAAGTATCTGAGTCTCGCATATACGCTATCCGGTGCTCTGCGTAAAATCCATCATGACCTATGAGCAAAAATGACTCACTTTTCCTGATATGGATATTTCCTTGTACGGTTTTTACAAGGAAACGCTGGTGCGAACTTTGCGAATAGTATATATAGAGCAGTAGATACCCTATTAATCTCAACTTTTGATTCTCTCTTTACATTTTTTACATTTAGGCGTCGGCTTGATAATCTTTCCGACGCGCGACTAACAACACTTATTTCAGACTTAGAATGGGATCTTTCATACTGGTTACAGTTCCCATCCCAAGCATGTCCATCGAACGAGTTGTCCCTCTGCAACACTGAAGGAAGTTCATTCCTTAATGGGAGTCCTAAGTCATCCAATGACCTGTCTGTCCAAAACGTTCATAGCCAGGCTTGGACACCTTATGAGTTATTTTCAGTTGAAAGTGGGCTGCCTGCCCAACCTTTCTATTTTCAGAAGAAGTCGCTGCAAGCTGTACTTGAGAATCAGGAGTTAGCTTTTAGTGGCAGAATGCCATCGTCGTCGCCCTCGGAGGATGAACCTCGATCTAACGATCAAGGGTTAGGTAGAGATTTAATTTGGATAGATCAATCGAAAGATGATTTATCGAATTACTCAGGTGAAGGTCGTTCTAATTCTTCAGTAGACGATGTTGAGAGCGTACGAAGGAGACTCCAGAAGCGAAAGCGACGCGAATACAAGGATGATTTGATGTCAGACGGTGCGTGTGACACGAAAAGAGTGAAAAACACTATGGCTGCAAGAAGGTATCGTCAAAGAAGGCAGAAAGAAGTTGAAATTCTCGACGAAAAGGTAAAAGAGCTCGAACGTGAAGTCACCAAGGTTGAACTAGAGGCAAAGTGGTGGCAGATGGAGGCACAAAGATGGCGAGAATTGGCAGAGAAAAGGAAATGAAATTTATGAATGATCATGTTAGATGTGTAATTTTCGAATTAAAGTTATCGTGCTCGCATTATTGAGACTGTAGCTATTCTTTGTAATGGGTTCGTAAATTTGCACCTGAGTAGGTTAGTAGACAGCAGAGCTTGAATAGAGTCATTTTTGATTTGCAAAAGGCTCTAGGGAGACAAGTAAAGAAGAAAGTTTATTTGCATGGTTCAGGGGCACATCGCGGCATGAACTAAGCGAAAAGCCACATGAAGTCTGGAACTCTTACAATTATGTATGCTAAAAACTCAGTATACGCACCAGGATCGGCTGCAAAAATTACAAGAAAGATACGCTCATATCAAAATTGCTAGCCAATTGTCTACAGGTTTGAAATATATATAAGTCAGTGGACTAAAATCAATTTACGCATATCCGTCATCTATTTCAAACCCGCCAACTCTAAACTTGACATTGTCTTGCTTAGAATAATCTTTTCTATCGTGATAATCTTTAACCCTCGAACGAACATAATCTGTTCCTATAACTGGCTCGATATCCCTATATAAACCTTTTTCCTTGAGTACAGGCGAAGGCGCAACCTCAATTTTTGCTTTATCACCAGGACGAACAAAATAGAAGAGACCAATCCGTGGGGCATTGACTTGATCTGACGGTGGCCGAACAACCCTATGAATAGTGGATTTGAAATATCCCCCACTCCAAAAGCTTAAAGTATCTCCAATGTTGCAAATGATTCCACCTGGAATAGACGGAATATACTTCCATTTTCCATTCGAAAGTCTAATTTGAAGGCCCGCAACTACCTGATTGTAGAGAAGAGTTAAACTTCCAAAGTCAGTGTGCCCTCTTGCCCATATATTTTCAACCTTTGCATCATCAGCCTCTGTCCTTGGGTGATACTTCATAAATCTTAAGTGATCATCACTGGGATCATCATACAAATGTTTTTCCACGAAATAGTTTTCGTCAAGTTTTAATATAATTGCAAACAATACGAACAACTTTCTTGCAACTTCAAATGACCTTCTTGAGATATCTTCCAACTCTTCCCTATATTTTTTGATGAAATCTTGTTTGAAATATTGTTCGAAATGACCATCCTTCGTGAACTTAGCTATATTGAACGTTTCAACATTATCCCTCACATCGGTACCGAAAACATTTTTGTTCCCCCTGACTTTGTAGCCGAAGTAATTTCCGACTTCGAAGTTTACCTCTTGGGCCTTCTTCTCTTCTTCGGAGTAATTCTCGAAGAAATATTGCCCCAAGGAGTACAGTCGATTGACTTCCTCTTCAGAAATACCTGTTCCGGAAACTGCCCAGAAACCATCCTTGTTGACTGCTTTCTCGAGCTCTTTCGCTAATTTAACTTTACCATTAGGTTCATCAAAACTACTGAGATCAATGATTGTCAAATCGGCCCAATCCAAATCTTCTTTTGTAGGTGCTTGGGGTGCCCAAGGCTTGAGTTCTGACCCGCCAACTGTCATCTTTACTGCAATGATGTAAAGGTACTCCTATATGTAAATTATTTACAATTTATATCCATAGTCAATTTCTGTGGCTCATTAGTTGCATAACATCACCATGGGTGCTCGATCGCATTTCTAAGTTACTGTGGTGGCTCCCTCCGCATTAATAGTCTAAATCTTAACATCTCAACGTGCCATCGCTAATATACGAGTGTCTCGACCTATGATAGCCAACCGGTTGGAAACACTTCGTATCTGATGTAGTTTAACGACATATCAGGTGCAAGAATGCATTAAGCTTTTACACACCAAGTTCGTAACTTAATAATGAATCTTGAACACATAAATAGGCCTGACAATTTATCGTCATTAGAGTCCTATTTTTGGCCAGATAGCTTTTAGCGAAGTTATTGTTCCATCTTAAAGCAGTTTACCCGGGATGGTTGGAGCGAGTATTGGAAGTCTGGAAGATTTCGACCGCACTGCAACACCTGCACATCATCTGCAGAGTGATAAGAGCGAAGAATTCAAGATCAATGTCACTCAATATGATACAGAAGACGATGAGCAAGAATACAAGAAGATACTACGGAAGTTTGACTATAGGCTCATATTAGTCTATTCTTTATCTTATATATGTACTCAGATCAATAAAGGGAATATATCCAATGTTGCCATTTTGAATCTTGAGAAAGGTCATGGTATAAAGAAAGAGTTGGGCAACTTGAGTTCTGGTCAATGGGCATGGTGTCTCTCGGCATTTTACTATCCATATCTTCTTTTTGAGCCTCCATTTACCATGCTTGCAAAGAAGTTCAGTCCCAAGATATGGCAATCACGGATAATGATCTCTTGGGGTATAGTCTCGATGCTACAAGCTTCGACTTTTAATTTTTCAGGAATGGTAGCAGCTAGATTTTTCTTGGGTTTCTTCGAGGCTTCATGGTATACCACAGTTCTTTACCATATTTCTTTCTTTTATAAGCCAAGAGAGCTTCCTAAGCGGATCGCTTTTTTCTACTCCTTTGGAATGTTAAGCGGAGCCTTGAGCGGAATCTTGGCATACGGTATCTCATTTCTAGACCAAAAGCAAGGCTTAAGTGGGTGGAGGTGGGTGTTTATTTTTGAGGGAATTCCAACAATTATTATTGGGACCTACGTACTATTCTTCCTCCCGAACTACGTGCAAGAGTGTAATTTTTTGAGTGAAAGGGAAAAGGAGATAGCCTTATCTAAGTTACCCTCGACAGGACCTAAAAAAGAAGAGAAGTCATTCAGTTGGGCTCAAATCAAAGAACTCTTGAAAGACCCAACGTTCTATAGCTACTCATTAATATGGTTATTCCAAGGGTTAGGAGGTTGGGGCATTTCGTTTGTTTTGCCTACTATTGTATTAGAGCTTGGTTTTACAGATACTGCAAATACCCAGTTAATGCAATTACCACCGTCCGTTGCCGGTTTCCTTTTGCTCAATTTTCTCGGTTATTTGATTCACAAAAGAATAATAGGATCTTTTCCGACAGTGTTCACAATGTCTTTTTTGCAGATTGTCTGCTATATTGTTTTACTAACAGTAAACAACAGTACTGCTAAGTATATGATGTTGATCATTGCGTAAGTACTTTTTTTTCATACTCTTAGAACCCAGCCAGGCTTTCGGAATGCTTTCGAAGTGGTATTGATTAGGGGCTTTTCTACACTCATCTGAAGAGAAGTATCGACTAACACTATCTAGTACACTGATTTCTAATTCACTTTATCCATTGATGTGGCCAGATCGAATGAGAGTGGTCAGAGGAACTTCTTCAGCTGGTCTCGCTATTGGTTTCACCAATGCTTCAACCCAAATAATGGGCTTGGTGGGTCCAATAATATACCAGTCTAAATACGGTCCCACTTATCATTATTCTTATAAGTGTTCTATAGGCCTTTGCAGCGCGTCGTTTTTTTTCATAGGCGTAACTTGGTTTTTGATATACCGCGCAGGCCTCCTTAATACGGAAGGTGCTGACAAAGATGAAAAGTGAAAAAAGGCGTAGGTGTTGTTCTTATTGGCGACGAAGGTCGACGTAGTGGTAACATACCATGCAGCTACTGGGTGTTTTAAATGCAGATAACGGAATACTAAGCGGTTTCCAGGGATTTCTTTGGCATTGGCGGAATTTTCTGTGTTAAGTCTATGAACTACATAGAATAGCGGTGTCAGGAAACATAATAGGAATAAGGGACTTAGAAATTCAGGAGTTTTTGAGACTGTTTGAGAAGCCACCAAAAGATTAAAGTTTGTGAAAAAAAAAAAGGGAACAACCGCTAGAAAGATAAGATTGAGTATATCCAGTTATAATATTAATGGGGAATTGAGAGTATTAATTGCAATTCTCAGAATCCATAAAGGTTTGAGTCGTTTGTTAGGATTTTTTCTAAGTCGCACATTACCAAAAGCGTAAACTAGGTTTTCCTTCTCCCAATCTTCAAAATACATTATTACCTATAAGTGGCTGCCCCATCTATGCTAGATAGTTTAATTTCTACGTATAGCGCTATAGAATATACTTTAGGAAACCTTTTTCAAGAATAACATCTGCGAAACTTTGAGCATGGCTATAAGGGCGTTGTTCTGTAAGTGTTCGTTGGTATATGGAGCTCAAAGCATTGTTAGGAAGGTAATTTTTATGGAGTACAGGCCCTGGGCAAATGGTTTTGAGGTAGACTTTTTTTATTCTGTACTATCCTGTAATACACTCGGAATACGATTTTACATGACTTCAAGGACAATCAAAGTGCTTCAAGTTTCGAAAATGTACGAGGCTACGTACAGCTGTGCCAAACATAACAATTGAAAAGAAAATTTGGTACCAATTCTTCAGTTTTGAAAAAGACGAAATGAGTGCAGCAACATAAAGGCTGCCGGAAGACCCTTCTTTTTGCAGCCTGCTCCAGCTTACTTTTTTATTGAGGTAGTAAATGCTAAACGAATTTTGCAAATACAAAGATTTACAGCTGTAAACAGGGAAAACTGAATTACTTTTTATAAACAGTATGAATGTCGGTGTTGCACCCGCTGCTGTCAGCTAGGTTCTAAATATCACGATCACCAAGAGAAACTTAGTGTCGAGAATCTCGTCAGCACTTACGTAATATAAACAATCCCTCTATCTTTTTTTTTTTTCGGAAAATTGGACCTTCAAAGTGGGGTTAGTACGCGGGGTGGGAGATAACGCAAGCCCGAGAAGTGTTATGACGTTATCACCAAAGCGTTCGTCATAAATTCAAATACACCTGGTGAAGAGGGTGCCGACCCGAGACTCTAAAAGACGGGGACCCTAGGTCTAATCCTATTTCAAGAAGCCGAGAACAACATTAGTAACTTCGTTTTTTTGTTTTGCCTAATATAACGGAATCCCCGGATCTGCGCTGCTACCCCAGTGAGAGTCTAATAGATCGCGGACCCTCGCAATAAGCGCGCTAGAGTTTTTCCGACAGGTTGTGACTAATAATAGAGTGGTGAGTATGCCCCACACTTAGATGCTGTATCGCGGCTGCCCCCATCTCTCTAAAAGTGGGGGTCAAATATTCGAACCAACGATACCATAGAGCGAAGCCTATTCTAGCGCATTCTCGGTGGCATAGTCCTGAAATGCCTTCTGATTGCCATTGCCGCGTTGGCCAGTACTTTTCCCATATTAGCGAACGTAGACGGAATTCGCCTTTTGCGCGCACGGTATGCTGCATCCAAGCTCGAAAATGTAGTATTCAAATCGTGGCAGTTCATTCAGAACGGATTCCGGATCTCGAAAAAAGATTTCGCTAAATTGCCTTTATGCGCATTACGGGTAATTTAGCAATCTTTATATCTTGGTACGAACGCGACTGACCTTCGATTAGAACAGAGGGATAGACGTAATTGGTGCTCAACAAATATAAGCGTGTGCATAGCATACGCAAAGCTACAATTTTTGGATTTTCGGAACAAGAATGGAGCTATAGTGACCAGAGGAAGCGTTGTGTCAAGAAGGTTATCCGGAATAATTCATGGAGAGTAAGTTATATACAGGTGCATATGCTTTAGCAACCGTGTGTAGTAGTCGGTTAATCAAACGATTTCGAATCCTTTTTAAGGCGGCGCTCTGCTATGTATTAGAAATATCGAGGAAGTATTCTTTTATTAGGATAGCATAATGCGTTTAAACAAATCTGATGATGAGACTCGAGGCAAAACTGGCAGTTCAAAAGAGGGAAGGCGGTCATTTATAGGTCACAAGAAAGGACTTTTCGCTCGCGATGGAGGTAAGACCAGCTTAGAAAAGGACTCTCCTACCCATGTTGAGCATGCTGACCCTGAAGTCTCTCGTACAGGTAATGAGAAGCCAGAGCAACAGTTTTTTGAGAGGCTTCCAGGGGATTTATTATCAGACGGTAAACGTGAACTTCAGGAAGCAGATTGCTACGAGAAGCTTGGATTCCAGTTTCCTTGGCTGAAGAAGTGGACTATACTTACAATTGTCTTTATCGTGCAATGTTCAATGAATTTTAATGGAAGTGTCTACCCTAACGCTGTTTCCTTGCTAGCGGAGCATTTCAGTATTAGCGCTCAAGCTGCTAGAGTTGGTCAGATGACTTTCCTTCTAGCATATGCTTTTGGATGTGAATTATGGGCCCCTTGGAGTGAAGAGTATGGTCGTTGGCCAATTTTACAACTAAGCCTTTTCTTAGTCAACATATGGCAGATTCCATGTGCTTTGGCTCCGAACTTTGGGACTATAGTTGTATGTAGGTTCTTAGGAGGACTTTCGTCAGCTGGAGGATCTGTTACTTTGGGTATGACAGCAGATATGTGGGAGCCAAATGAGCAGGGGTTTGCGGTTGCCTATGTTGTTTTATCTTCTGTAGGCGGATCTGCTTTGGGGCCCATTTTCGGGGGAATAATGGAAGCTCGTCTTTCATGGCGCTGGAATTTTTGGATTCAGTTAATTTTTGGGGGTGTTACTCAATTATTGCATTTTTTCCTAGTTCCAGAAACAAGATCATCTATTTTGGTTGACCGGGAGGCAAAGCGTCGTCGTGATTCTGGGGAGGACCCTGATATTTACGGTCCCGGAGAAGTCAATAAGAAACGTCTCACAGTTAAGGAAGTACTTTCAATTTGGATACGTCCTTTCGAGATGTTTTTAAAAGAACCTATTGTGCTTTGTCTTTCTTTGCTTTCTGGGTTTTCAGACGCTTTGATATTCATTTGCATGGATTCATTTACCCTTGTTTTCACTCAGTGGGGATTTTCAACCATAGCATGTGGTCTCACATTTGTGTCCATTATGATCGGATATTTCATCGGATATTTTATTCATATCCCTGACGTCTATAGGCAAAGGAGTATTTCGGAAAAGCATGGAGAGGGTGCCAGGCTAGCGGAAAGAAGACTCCTTCTCCTACTTTTCATTGCACCTTTGGAGGCGATTGGTATGTTTGGCTTTGCATGGACTTCAATGGGACCTAGTTACAACCATTGGATTGCACCCTTAATATTTGGCTGCTTAATTGCAATCGCTAACTATGGGATTTATATGTCAACAATTGATTACATGGTGGCCGCTTACGGACCATACTCTGCTTCGGCTACAGGCGGAAATGGGTTTGCCCGTGATTTTCTTGCGGGAATAGCAGCTATGTATGCCACTCCCATGTACAATAATATAGGAGGAAAGCGTCATTTGCAATGGGCTAGTACCCTTTTAGGTTGCTTGGCTTTACTTGTGGCTATCCCAATCTATGTCTTTTATTGGAAAGGTCCAGAGATCAGAAGAAGGAGCAAGTTTGCACAAACATTGGCTGCCGATAGAAGGATAAAAACGGAAAGCAGATGTGCAAGTTTTATAGAAGATGCCAAACAAGACCTGGATTTTTGACGAAATACCACTTATATGCAAATAGACTATTAAGCTTTAAGAGCACACTTCGTAATCGAACTGTAGAATCGTAGGGTCAGTATTTAATTAAGATACTTGACTAACGGGTGTGTATAAGAGAAACAAGGAGTTTTTTTCGTACTTTCATATAACTCGTGGTTCTTGTGTGCTAACTACTACTCCAGGCTACTACACCACCCTGCTTCCAAACACAATCGACTCTTGAGACACATCAAAAAATGATATGTCTGGTTAATGAGCGGATAATACATAAACTGAAAAAATATTTTATCCACCAACAATTACAATTCATTAGAGGTCTAATAACGTACTGACGTGTTGTTGAATATGCTGATCGAAAAGTTACCAAAAGTAAGTGTAAATGCACAGTAACTTTTATTCTAAAGTGGTACATCAAGCTTTCCAAAAGCGTATGGGAAAGCTTTCGAGATATTTGAAGCCGTCATGACTTCAAAAAACTTATTTGGTTGAACTATTACTTTACCGTATGTTTTACTTTTACTGTCTAAAGAACGTATCGACTAGAAAAAAATCGCGAATTTATTCTGTGTTCCAAGATACCTAAATAGGCTCACCTGCACATCAAAGCCGCGAGACCAGGATCACTCGTCTGCGCCTGGTAAACTGGACAAGCCTTAGTCTATTTACAAAAATAGAACACAACTTGTTTAAAATTATACAATCTAACAAAATAAGCTCCTTGGAATATGCTGTACGCACTTTGACTAGAGTAATCCTTATTTTATTGCCATAAACTTAGCATTCATTTTTAGTGGAAGAGAAAAAAGCAGAGATCTAAACTTGAGCTTTTTTACTTTGAAAAGGACTACCTCTCGCAACCCAAATATATAAAGAAGGAGTTGAATTCGAAAGAGGTGCAAACCGAATGAGGAAGCAGTAAATTTTTTGTTGTGTAAGAGATTCTGTTGTGTAGGTAAAAGAAACATGTGGAGGTAAAAAAGCCCGAATTATGTCAATTTAGATATGTTGAGCATAGGAGAAACTCCCGCAACGAAAATAACTAAGCTCAAGCGATCATTTTGTATGACTCAAATACTTTCTTTACTGAATTATTAACCCATTCAACTATCAAATGTTGGTATTACGGTAGAAACATAGCCTTTCTATTATTAAGAGTAAATGCATTTCTCTTGAAAATCCATAAAGCGCTCTCTGGATAACTTTTGCGGAGTCTTTTGGCCTTATTAGCCCAAAAGTGATTACCGCGTTCCGAATTCGTTCGCACCGAATTATGAACACCGTGCTCCGTACTTATTTGTGGAGATTGCGGATAAACAGAAGGTCCATCCTACAACCTTCAAACAATTAGTGTTATATAGCATGAGACGTCTACGTGAACATCTTGAGAGCCACTTTGACAATAAGCAAACAATAGGTGCCGAAGCATGTCACGAGGCCAATTGCTTCTTGAAACAATTATTCATAATGTTGCTTTGTCACTCTATACTGCTAAGTTTCCACTATCGGATTAATGTCGATATTCATTTTTAGCCGCCTATTGTCAACGGGTTTGTCTTCGAAAAATCTAGGTTTCTTGTTCTATTTTTCGTACCCCCACCATGCCCTAGTATGTTTGCCCCGCATAATCGTAATTAAAACTAGTTTATCCGGGGAATAAATACCTGGCAGAATAATCGACTTCTCTCACCGATTTTCTCAATTATGAGTGAAAATAAAGGCAATACATATGTATACGTGGTGGCTACTTTTGCTACCATTGGTGGCTTGCTATTTGGCTATGACCAAGGCGTAGTGTCTGGACTCCTCACGATGGAAAATTTCATATATCACTTTCCTAGGATATATTTTGATGCTGACTACAAAGGATGGTTTGTTTCCACTTATTTATTGACCGCATGGCTTGGCTCACTAATAAATGGTCCCATTGCCGACAAGTTCGGCCGAAAAAAATCTATCATGTTGGCTTGCATAGTCTTTGTTGTCGGAGTAATATTTCAAACGATTGCGATAAATGATCCAATGATTTTCGCTGGTAGGGGTGTGTCTGGTGTTGCAGTTGGAATGTTAACAATGGTTGTTCCAATGTACATTGCAGAAACTGCGCCACCACTGGTTCGAGGCGGGTTGGTGGTTTTGCAGCAAGTGAGCATCACTTTTGGGATATTGATTTCGTATTGGATTGACTATGGCACTAACTATATAGGCGGTACCAGATGCGCTCCTGATATTCCTTATTCTGGTGGCTCTTCTGACAAAAGAACTTTTGATCCCAGGCATGACGTCGGTCGGCATGGCTGCACCGGTCAATCATCAGCCTCTTGGAGATTTCCAATTGCTATACAGATGGTTTTCGCCATAATTCTAGGAATAGCAATGATCTTCTTACCATATTCGCCTCGTTGGCTTATTTCTCAGGATCGTGAAGGTGAAGCTTTAAAGACTTTATCTAAACTCAGGAAACTCAGCTTGACAGACCAAGAGTTACTTGACGAGGTTTCTATGATTAAAGCTGAGGTAATCTTCGAAAGAAGTAACTTTCCGGAACACCTTGAGGGAAAGTCAGGTCTAATCTTGTTTTTTGGGCACTACTGGGCTCTTTTGACTAAGTGGCCTCATTTCAAGCGTATATTCGTTGGATCAGCAATTATGTTTTTTCAGCAATTTATCGGATGCAATGCGATTATATATTATGCACCTACTATATTTGCCCAATTGGGACTTGGAGGGAATACATCATCCCTTTTAGCCACCGGAGTTTACGGTATTGTGAACTTTTGCAGCACTATACCGGCAATGTTACTAATCGATAAAATTGGAAGAAGAGCTTTGTTGCTTTCTGGGGCCGCCGGAACTTTCATATCTTTGATTATCATTGGAGCTATTGTCGGTAAATACGGAGACAAGTTGAGCGAAAACAAGGCTGCCGGATGGACGGGAATCGCTTTCGTCTATATCTATTGTATAAACTTTGCCTATTCTTTTGGACCGATAGGATGGGTCTATCCATCAGAAATTTTTAGTTTGAGCATTAGGTCAAAAGCGATAGCTATAACCACTTCCTCGGCTTGGATGTGCAATTTTATTATCGGGTTGGTGACACCCAAAATGCTTGCAACGATCACCTGGGGCACTTACATTTTTTTCGCTGCTTTTGCAATTATTGCTTTTATATTCGTATTTTTCTTCGTTCCTGAGACCAGAAACAGAAGTCTTGAGGAGATGGATGCAATATTTGGCGACACTGCTGTTTCAGACAATAAAAATAAATTGGCATCTATTGCACATTACGGTGAGACAGAAATTAAGGAGAAGGCTGAAGCATACTTTGAGAATGTCGAATCAGTTTGAAGTCGTAGCTTGTACGGGGCTGCTTGTTAATTATATCTTTCTATACAGATTAGCGTACTATCTTATTTAAACCAAGAAGTGTGTAAAATTTTAGTATACATTGCTGTCCATTTGTATACGAATCTGATCTATCTGCTAAAGATCTTCATTCAAACTTTTACTTTGAACTTTAATGTTTGAAATTAGTGACTTAGTATTTAGACAAGCTAGTTTGTGAGGGTTTATGAATATAATGTAGGTCGCCGCACGTTACCCCACAGAAAACTCTTACAAGTGTATTCGGGAATTACAGCATTGCAAAAAAGCTTCGAAACTCAACTGTCGCGACTATCGCCCAGAAATTAATACGTTCGACAGTTAACCTCGAATATATTGTAGCATGGGCTGATAAATTGTGTTGAATTCAGTCTAGGGTGATTATGTAAAAGGTAGCCGATTGTCAAGGCCAACAAGGAAAAAATCCTTACGCCGATACTCCCCAGAACAAAATGGCTGCGAAGTGTTTGTATCTAAGTAAAAAGGGAGTAAGTCCTGGAAGGGGAAGCTTTATTAAAGTCTGCCAAGATGCTTCCGCATCGACTGAATGAAATTACGAAGACCGCAATGAAAAGATTGCGTCTGTTTTTGTATGTAGCGTTGAAAGTCCTTCGTTCTGCATATTTGGGCCATACATTCGAAACAAAAAAGAGTATTCGGGGGCGTCTCGTCGGGTGCGAAATAAAGCTCAACAAGCGATAGAGAAACACTGTTATACTTGCGTGATATAAATCTCTAAATCCAGTAAGATCGACAGAAGCCCTTGGCTAAACTGAAAATGTTGTCAGTCGAGTTGGTGGTGTCATAGCATATTGTGTTAAGTTATCACTGAAGTTCGTAGTAATAAAGCTCCGAAAGCGGGTATACCCAAGCGCGCAAGGTGGGGGCGAACGCATAAAACCTCCTCAATCGGATGAACATGCCGGCCATTGCTACGAAGCTTACTTGATATAGTCCACTCAGTTTCAAAACAATGAAGTTTTTTTAAAAATATGGGGCAAGGAATTGTGTTTGTGCATAAAGCTCTTTTATCTTCAAGGAGTAACTACAGCGAATTTTAGCCCATTTGGCTCGACCGATGTTGTATATAAGTCGCCGACAGTAGCTACAAGTTTAGCACAATACTATCGAAATATAAATCTGCATACATTTCAATAATGAAGATGATATCTATACCGCAGAAATACTTGCTTGAGAACCTGGTTCATGGTAAAAGGCTTACTTACTGTGTGGTCGCTTTAGCTGCACTTTCTATATTTTTTTTCGGATACGACCAAGGAATGATGGCTGGGGTCAATACATCTCCCGATTACGTAGATAAAATGAAATATGGTTTTTATGATACTAATGGCGACGTCACTGTAACTAATTCAACGCGGCAAGGTGGGATAGTGGCCATCTATTACTTTGGGACACTTGTTGGGTGTGTCTTCGGCGGAATGTTTTCGGACCGCCACGGCAGAATCAAATCAATTGCATGCGGCGCGCTTATTGCAATAATAGGTGCAGCACTTCAATGCTCAGCAAAGCAGATTTCGTGGATGTGCGGTGCTCGTTTTGTTAATGGTATTGGTACGGGCATCCTCAATGCTGTGGTACCGGTATATTCTTCCGAGACTGCAGAGCATACCTCTAGAGGAGCCTTCATAGCGATAGAATTTACCTTGAATATTTTCGGTGTTTGTGTCGCATATTGGCTAGAATATGGGTTAAGCTATATCGATGGCGGATTTTCCGCATTCAGATGGAGATTTCCAATCGCATTCCAAATCGCTCCTTTGATAGTGTTGTTTGTCATAGTATGGGTTTTTCCCGAATCACCTCGATGGCTTGTTAAAAATGGGGAAGAAGAGCACGCCCGAAAAATTCTTGTGAACATGAGAGGAAAAGAAAGGGGGGAACAAGAGCTAACAGAGATAATGGAAGCTATGCTTTTTGAAAAAGAGTCGGCATTGTCGGAGAGTTATTGGCGAATGCTCCTTGGCTATTTTAGCAGCGAGGAACCAAGCAAAAAGGCAAAAGCAAAGTCGCTTCATATTGCAAGACGGGTTCAACTTGTTGTGTGGATGCAAATATTACAGGAGTGGGTTGGAATAGCTGGAATAACTGTTTACCAACCAGAGATTTTCAAGCAAGCTGGGTTTGGAACGCGCAAGTCTGCATGGCTTAGTGGTCTCAATAACATTTTTTATTGTTTGTCCACTTTGGTCAACTATTTTACTGTCGACAGGTATGGGAGACGATTTACCTTATTCTGGGGAGCGATAGGTCAGGGCTTATCTATGTTTCTAGCAGGTGGCTTTTCGAGACTTCAGCAAAAAAATCCTGGTAGTTCGTCTTATGGTGCCGCTGCAGCAAGCTTTGTCTTCATTTACACGTCAATATTTGGCGCTACATGGCTTGCAGTGCCTTGGCTCTATCCAACTGAGATCTTTCCGCTTAAGGTTAGAGCCCAGGGGAATGCCTTCGGGGTTGTAGGATGGTCGATAGGGAACGGATGGTTGACACTTTTATGTCCCATCATGTTTGATAAGATCGGTGAAAATACCTTACATATATTTGGGGCTTTCAATTTCTTGTCTTTGATTTTAGTTTATTTGTTCTGTCCCGAAACTGCTAATCGTACCTTGGAGGATATCGATTTCCTCTTCTCCAATGATAGCTGGTTGGCCTCGAAATCAGAGGCTGATTTCAAGAAAATTAAGATCAAACAGGAGGAATCTAATCTAGAGAAGGAGCGAGATGTCCTCGAAGATTACGACAAGAAAGAGATTGAAGTGGAGCATAAAGAATAATGGGTGCAGGCCTTTTAAACTAGCAATCACATTTTTATTATTAGCTTAGTGGAGTTGTAGAAGTTACATGATATCAACGAACCCTTTAATTTTTGAATTCATTCAGGCTGTCACATTGCCGGCTGCTTACGTAGTGCTAATCTCATGTGTTCTCAAAATTATTTCTATTGTATGCAAAGTACGATCTTCCCCATTTCTTTATGAGCTCATATGAAAAGTTTACTCTATATACATTAAAGCGCTATACTCATAAGTAAAGCCCCAAGATAACTAGACATAACAGGGATGGAAAGATTGAGTCAAGTGTCAAAGCATTTATCGCCATCTGCTAGTAGTTATGCTACATCAAAAAACCCGGATGATGTAGTGATAGTAGCAGCATATCGTACGGCAATCACTAAAGGGAAGAAAGGTAATTTTAGAGACGTTGGCACTGACTATATTATGTTGAAATTTCTCGAAGCTTTTTTTGAAAAAACGAAAGTCAACCCGAAGCTTATCGAAGACGTCGCCTGCGGTAACGTGCTTAAAGTGCGCTGCGGAGTCATAGAACATAGATTAGCAGCCATTGCAGCAGGTATTCCCTACACCACTCCACTTATCGCAGTCAATAGACAATGCGGGTCTGGTTTGATGGCGATAGCAGACATCGCGAGTAAAATCAGGACAGGCGAAATTGATTGTGGATTGGCCATGGGAGTTGAGTCCATGACTCAAAGTTATGGCTCGAGCGGGGCGGTAATCTCTAAGCAGCTACGAGATCACCCAGACATGAAGAAGGCGAGCATTCCCATGGGCATTACGAATGAAAATATCACTGAGAGATATAAGATTTCGCGTAGACAGCAAGATGAATTTGCTGCTAAGTCTTTCAATAAGGCAGAGAGAGCACTCAAGGAGGGAGCTTTCAAAGATGAGATCTTACCTATCGAATCGATCATAGAAGAAAAAGATAGACAAGGAAACGTCGTAACCAAGAAGATAATCGTCGATACAGACGAAGGGGTGCGCAAAGGAGTCACTCCTGAATCTTTAGGAAAGTTGCCTCCAGTTTTCAAAAAGAATGGACTGACGCATGCTGGTAACTCGTCACAGGTCTCGGATGGGGCCGCTGCTGTTTTGTTGATGCGTCGTTCTTTAGCAGAAGAAAAGGGCTATCATATTGAGGGCAAGTTTGTAATGAATGTTTCTGTGGGCGTTCCACCAGAAATCATGGGGGTAGGCCCAGCGGTAGCCATTCCTCATATTCTTGAGAAAACAGGGTTGACCGTTGAAGATATCTCAAAATTTGAAGTAAACGAGGCATTTGCTACACAATGTTTGTATTCAGTGGACGCATGCAATATACCCGAGGAAAAGTTGAACGTTAATGGTGGAGCTATAGCGTTAGGTCATCCAGTCGGTGTCACCGGTGCTAGGCAGTATGCTACTATTTTACGTTTATTGCAGCCAGGTGAAATTGGTTTGACTTCTATGTGCATCGGTGCAGGTATGGGTGCGGCCAGTATACTCGTCAAAGAGTAGCTACGAAAACATACATATACTACTATCTTTGTGATGCTGGCCTTTTAAGTACTAGCTATATCAAATCCTTCCAAGTTGAGCATATAATCTTTGTAGCATGAAAAGCGATTAGTGACCGCGATGTTCACCCCTTTGTCGTAGAGTTAAATCTGGCCTCTTAAGCATTGCCTCGATGTCAGCTGAATACAGAGCTTCGTCCCTGTTTGGACGATTGAGATCAGTGACAGTCGAAAAAAGGTCTTCATAGAGATTGCCATTGTGATTTCCCAAGACTGAGTTGACGAAAGCGTCCGAAAATTGAAATGAGTCGGTCAAAGGAATTATTTGTGGCCGAAGTTGGTGGCATAGTTCAGGAATCAATTCGCACCTTAAAGCAGACCCTGCGTTTGGAAAGATCACTTTTAACGTTTGAAAGACATTTATATAACGCTCTAATATCAAAGAACACGAGTAAAGCTGAGCCAACTTCAGCAAAAGTGTGGTCATTTTTTCATCTTCTAAGAGATCAACTTTTTTAACGAATGCCTTCAAAATATAATGATTGGCTCTTAGTTTAGATAATGTGACCATATGTGGCGAGATAAAATCCCAATCACTTCCCCTACTTTCCATTGTTTGGAAAGAGGTATAAGAAAGCCTGATAATGGCTACTTCGATTGCAAGCAATACTTTCTCGGGATAGCGGAAATCTTCGGAAGCCAAAATATAATCGTCACCGATGTAATCCTTGGCCCGTGATAAGAAGGATAGAGGCCCACTGATAATCTTGTTGTTGTTTACTACAGCTATGACGCTTTTAATCAATGATTTACCAACCAGAATTCCTAAAACATTATTATCTCCTTCCCAGGTACATTGGACTGCCCAGTCATTGTATGCTTTACCAAAGCCCGCGTAGGCTGAATACCCATGACCTCCGCAAGATTGCCTACATTGGTCAATTAACTCTAAAGTAAGCCAAGTGAAGGTAGATTTTAAGGAGCCAGAATCGATAAAAAGGGCTTTCAAATTGCTGATAGCCTCTTCAACGACCAATTTTTCAGCACCTGCAATGGCAGATTCTAATTTTTTGATCGCACCTTCTGACTGCTGTGATAAGCAAGCCACCCCACTAGAGAGAACGTAAGCATAAGCCAAATAAGGTACTAAGCGTGTCTGGTGAAGCGGATAATCTATGAGTTGGCATTCTTTTCCCTTCGACTTCATTGTAGTGGTATGAAATTGTCTCCTGGCAACAGCATACCTCAATGCAACTATGAGCATTCTCTGGGCCCATCGAAAGGAATAGAGAACCATTCCTACTCTTCCCCCAACCAATGCTGAAAGTGCCAATTGCTCAGAAGGAGGGGATATTACATGACCATCTCTAGACACTTTGCAAAATCTTTGTAGCATATTATAACGTGGTATTCTCACAGCGGTAAACTGGATCCAACCATTGTCCGTACCATCACGGCCAATTTTCGAGCCGATATCTCCAACAGAAACTCCAGGCATCAAATTAAAATCAGCATCTCTCAATGCCACAATAAAAGGCTTGATACCGTAGGCCTTTCCACTTACTAAAAGCCTTGCATAAACTGCCGCGTGTGTAGCAGTATGAGCGGCACCTCCAATCCACCACTTCGTAGCACCAAGATGAGGCGTGTCAACTATAAATTCGTCTGTCCTCTCGTCAAAGGTAGCGGTAGTTTCGAGGCCCGCAACATTGGAGCCGTGGCCCAATTCGGTCATAGCAAAACAACCATAAATGTGCTTTACATGAAGAGTTTCCTTCTTCACTGACCAATATTCCAACTGTTCTTTCGTTCCATTTCCTCTTATGCAGTTGTAAAACAATCCCAAATCGACCAGAATTCTATTTCGGAGATTAGGATCCAATACGCTTATTAGTGACAACTTTCGTTCATATTTTTCAAACAGTTCTATTTCAATATACCGGGAGAGTCTCTCAATTTTTTTTGCAGTCAATTCTCGTTGCTGCTCTCTCGTAAGATTATAGAATTTTGCACCAGTAGCTAAAATGGGATCACGCTCCATCTGTTGCATTATTTCTTTGAACTCAATTGCATTTTCTTTGGTGCCTTCTAGAAAGCAATGCATACTTTCAGGAGCAAAATCAGCATTTTCTCTCTCCTTTTCCACTATTGTTCTTTCCTTACCTATATCTGGAAATAGCTCAGTATAGTTCGACATATTTCTTTCAATCTTGCAGCGTTTTATGGATTTTAGCGTGCTGAATGTTCCGAGAGCAAGTGAAACAAAGCTGTTAATGGTTAATTTCTTGGTATCCCGTTCATTACCACTTCTAATAAAGGACTTATTTCGTCGCAGCCGGTATTTCCTCTGATCGGGGAAGCAATGCGGGGAGTTATCCTGGCTATAAATGTTTTTGCTTTAACTAACAGATTCATTTTCAACCAAACAGAGTGCGATACCATTAATGTAATACATTTTTAGTTAACTTTTGCCCGGTTCAGCTTAATGGAGTATTCTAATGCAATTGAAAATGAACTGCAAAGTTTTATAATGATATCAAGCGGCGCTTAAAAGACTTTGGTGGTGGTTAATAGTAGCACTGAGAAGTGTCTTGGGTTCTGTAAATGGAGTTTCAAAGCTTCTGGTGCTCTCCTGAAAAATCAAATATATAGACGCACACCCTGTTAAGATAGAAATATACTTTCATCAAGTACCTACGAGGATAGGCAAAATGTATGGTGGAGTCTACAATCACAAAGCTACCGAATAACACAAAAAGCACGGAGGACTAAGATAAAGCATCGAAAACTCTTTAACTATGACTGCTTCCAGTCTGTCATGGCTATAGAGGGTTGCGGACAAGTTTGCCTCGAAGCTACTAAACGAAAAGAACTATTTCGCGGGAGGATAAACCAAATGAGTGGGTGCGGATGTGCCGTGGACTTCTTAGCCACTACCGGAGCCAGTACAGATGTCCTTACGTGATTATTGGAAGGGTAAACTAAAAGCAGGAACTTTTGCAAATCTGTCGATTGTGTATTAAATCATGTTTAAAGTACATCTAGCCTACGAGGATCCATAGATAAGATAGCTTTCTGACTAAAAAGCTGCAAAATTAGACATTAACACTAAATGCAATCAATCACGTGGCAACGGCACCTCTTGCTGCTGCCAATCATACTTGTAGAAAAAAGGTAAGCCTTGTGAAGAATATCCAAACTATTTCAAATTGCTATTGTCTACCTATTTTTGGTCTTTGAGGAGTCCGAATAGCCGGATTCGATGGTAATACTTTTAAGGTGAGTTGAATTTACTAAGAGGATTGTAACACTGTACATCGAGTTTGCTGTACTGATGCTCGTCGCATAAAATCTTTTAGTTTTCACTCCACAAACTTAGCAGCAAATACTCAACCATACCATTAAAAGCTACACTTGTAAATGACTGCAACAAGCAAATCTGTTTACCCTCGGGAGGGTAAACAGATTTGTCTGTAAACTTAGCGGAGGTGTTCTTTATTGTAGAAAACGACAAATTTGTAAAAAAGGCGCTCTCTAACATCAAATCGTTGAACGATACAAGCGAATTTTCTTAAGCCAAAGTTAAGTCGTCTAAACGGTAGCCTACTAATTGAGGGACTCAAAGCAGCTTTCATTATGTCAGAGTCGCCAGGTTACACTAGTAGGATTTTGCGCACAAATGCGTATTAATTCTCGTTCGAAATGATATGCTTCCACTGATGTAGCACAAGTGCTGCATTCTTCTTACCCAATCTACGAACTTCATTGCTAATACAAAACTCACGAAACGAACCTAGCCTTTTGGCCCTCGTTTTTGATGAATTTGATAACCAGCGGCTAGATCGTTTCTACTTTTGTAAACATTAACAATATTCTGACTGGGGTTCGAAAATGAGTAATACGGCTAAACGGATTGAAAAAATTTATAAGGAACGAAATCTAAAAATTATGCAAAAACTAAGTATTCAGTAACTACCATGCTGTTAAAAAGTAGCGGACAAGATTACCCAGAACCCCCTGACGGTGGCTACGGGTGGGTGGTAGTTTTAGCTTCATTTTTGTTGATATTCTGTTCTTTCGGTCTTAACTCTGGGTTTGGGATCTTTTTTGCCCACTACATCGAAGCTAACGAATTCAAAGGTGCTTCTAGGTTAGATTATGCTTTTGTCGGAGGTATCTCCTTTGGTGTCGGCATGTCTTTGGCGCCTATGATAAATTATATTCAAGGGAGAATTGGCACCAAACTTACCTTGGTCGCAGGAAATATTTTTCAAGTGGTCGCATTAATTTTAGCGAGCTTCTCTAAAAGTCTTTGGCAGCTATATTTGACTCAAGGCTTATTACAATCTATTGGACTCGGCCTTATTGGGCTACCAGCATTGACTCTTGCCAGTCAATGGTTCACCAAAAGAAGAGTTCTTGCAACCCTGATTGCGACCGCCGGAAGCGGTGCTGGAGGCCTTGTTTTCAATCTTGGAACGCAGGCAATCATAGAACACAGTGGAGTGCATTGGGCCCTTAGGTCACAAGCAATCATCACGGCGGTATTAGTATCAATAGCTATTATGCTTGTGCGTACTCCCTCAAGGCACAACAAAGTCGCACTTACGATTATTGACTGGGAATTCTTGAAGAGCCCTGGCTTTTGGTTGATGAGCTTTTATCTTATCACCTGCATGTTCGGCTACGTGATAGTCATGTACAGCGTTGCTAACTTCTCCGCTTCACTAGGGTTTTCAGCATATCAAGGTTCTATTGCTTCAGCAGTAGTTCAAGCAGGATTTGTTATCGGCAGGCCTCTAGCTGGGTTTGCTTCCGACACCTATGGTCCTGCCACTATCACCGCCATATCCTACTACATTTCATCTATTTTTGCATTTGCTTTGTGGATACCGGCTCGCAGTTACGCTTCAGTTATTGCGTTTGCAGCAATTGAAGGCTTATTTTGCAGCACAATGTTTCCTACAGCCCCACCGATTATAGCCCGACTTGTAGGTATCCAAAGACTAAATGTGAGCTTTTGTATGCTGTGGATTTTTGTGGGTCTACCTTCAATTTTTGCGCAAGCCATAGGTACCGGGCTAACGCATGGTGATGTCCATTCGCCAACTCTCTACGCGAATACAGCCATATTCGCGGGTTGTACATTTTTTGCGGCTGCAACAGCAGCACTAGTTCTACGAGGCTACCTCATTGCTCGAGATGAGCTTTTAGAAACCAAAGAAAAATGCTTCGCCGATTCAAAAGAAATAAAAGTGGGTCTTACTGCCGTTCTCCTGAGCTGCTTCTCTATATCTGAAAAATAAAGTGATTTTCGTTCCACTGGGGTGGTTACGACTCGGCTTTCGTTTAGATTTTCCTTATATAATCGACGACGTGTATTTCGAGGAAGATCATCGGGGTAGTCTTTGTAAAGATGCTCGCAGATGAGGTACGTAATGCTGCAGCGCGCACTAGGACCGAATTGAAATAGATTCGGCCGAAAGCAATTTCAAGGTTCACGAGTACCTACATCTTGCATTTTAGGATTATTTAAAGCAACTTCGATTGCAAAATCTTGAGAAAGAGACACCTTAGCCTCAATCAAATAGGACAGGATATATACGAAATGTTGTTTTACAGTGAAGAACATAATATCAAAGGAAAGGTTGCCCTCCTTAGCGGCGGCGCAAAAAACTTAGGAGCTGCTACGGCCAAGGAATTGGCTAGATTTGGAGCGAATCTTTTTTTGCATTACCATTCTTCTAAGGATAAGGAGGAAGCAGAAAAGCTTGTTAATGAAATAAAGTCGTCGTATCCAGAAGTGCAAGTTGAACTCTTCCAGGGAGACTTGAATAGCGCGGATAATGTCACGAAATTATTTGGTGCAGCAAAGGCCAAATTTCCACAAGGACTTGATATTGCGGTGAACAACGTTGGCATGGTTTTGAAAAAGCCAATTTCAGAAACGTCTGAGACAGACTTTGACAAGATGGACGTTGTTAATAATAAAGCGGCATACTTCTTTATCAAGGAGGCAGGTAAAAATCTTAACAAGAATGGAAAAATTGTATCTATTGTGACATCGTTATTGGCTGCATACACCCCATTTTACTCCACTTATCAAGGTACCAAAAGTGCAGTAGAATACTATTCTAAGACTGCATCAAAGGAATTTCAATCGCACGGTATCTCAGTTAATTGTGTTGCTCCAGGCCCAATGGATACTCCTTTTTTTTACCCTCAAGAGGAGAAGGAGGCCGTTGAGTTCTACAAGACGTGTGCTTTACACGGAAGATTGACGAAGATTGAGGATGTTGTTCCTATAATCAGATTTTTGGTGACTGAGGGTGGATGGATCAGTGGACAAACTATCTACTGTTCCGGTGGCTTTACTGCACACTAAATAGCTCGGTAAAATTTAATATGTGTCAGTATGTGCAGTCACGCTGCTTGAGTGGTTGCGAAACTTGCTTTTGTAGTATGAATTTCGATTTACCGTACCGCCAATAGCAAATGGAACGTTATCAACATTCAATACCGTCGCGCTTCTACAAATAGAAGGACACACATGCGTTGAAATTACGTACAGTGATTACAATTAGGTGGCGGTGTGTATAGTAAAAAAAATTTAAATAAGATGTACGAGTGTACAAGTGAGGTTGTAATCACTGAAATAAAGTAGCAATCTTATGCATCCTGGTTTATAAGTTGAATTATTCTTCCCCAACATCACATAGAATCTTCACAATCAGTAAAAACATAATAGGGAGTCTTAATATGCTTTGGGCATCCAGAATTCCAAAAAGTGTATTCGGCAGAGGAACTTTGGGCAAGGTGAGCCTGTACAAAAACACCTTGGGGTACTTTCAAGCAACCCGTTTATACTCTAACCTTCCTTTAGAGGTTCCAATTACTTTGCCAAATGGTATAAAGTACACTCAACCCACTGGATTATTTATCAATCATGAGTTTGTTCCCTCGTTACTGAAAAATACGTTTGAAGTAATCTGTCCATCTACGGAGGAAGTCGTTGCATCAGTTTACGAATCGCGCAAGGAAGACGTGGATATAGCGGTCGATTATGCTCAAAAGGCATTCGATGATTCGCCTTGGACAAAAGCTGATCCTGTTCAGAGAGGAGCTGCTTTGAATAAATTAGCAGATTTGATGGAGGAAAACTTCGAAACACTTGCGTCGATCGAAACTTACGATAATGGTAAATCTATTTTGAATGCTCGTGGTGACATTCAGCTTTCCATTGGATGTTTAAGGTCCACCGCTGGGTATGCCGATAAGCTTACTGGCACAGTAGTCGAAAGTGGTGACACTCATTTCAATTTCACTCGTAGAGAACCATTAGGTGTATGTGGTCAAATCATTCCATGGAATTTCCCTATGCTTATGTTTGTCTGGAAAGTTGCACCAGCCTTAGCCACTGGTAACACCATAGTATTAAAATCTTCTGAAACTACTCCACTCTCCGCATTGTATGTGTGCAAATTGATCAAGGATGCCAATTTGCTTCCTCCAGGTGTTCTTAATGTGGTCAGTGGGTTTGGCAAATACACTGGTAATGCACTTACAGAGCATCCAGCAATCAAAAAGATCGCATTCACGGGATCAACTGCAACAGGTAAGTCAATCATGAAGAAGTGTGCTGAAACTAACTTGAAGAAAGTTACTTTAGAATTAGGAGGAAAATCTCCACACATAATTTTTAATGACGCCGATTTAGATACGGCATTGAAAGCAGTTGTAGCTGGTATTTTCTACAACTCTGGTGAGGTTTGCAGTGCTGGTTCTCGTTTGTATGTTCAGGAAGGGATCTATGATGCATTTGTTGAGAAGTTTGTTCAATATTCTAACTCGGACGTCAAGGTTGGTGATCCATTTTTACCTGATACTATTCAGGGTGCCCAAAACAGTATCGGTCAGTTAGAAAAGATTTTGAAGTACATCAAAGTTGGTACTGATGAAGGTGCGACGGTTTTGGCAGGAGGTGAAAGGTTGCCTGAAAAAGGTTACTTTGTGAAGCCTACCATCTTCGGTGATGTAAAAGAAGACATGAGAATCGTAAAGGAAGAAATTTTTGGCCCTGTAATCACTATCTCGAAATTCAAGACCACCGATGACGTCGTTGACATGGCAAATGATACCGATTACGGCTTGGCTGCTGGTATCCAAACTTCCAATATTAACAGAGCTATTGATGTTTCCCGTAGATTAAAGGCAGGAACTGTATGGGTTAACACATTCAATGACTATCACCCAATGGTGCCATTTGGTGGTTACAACCAATCTGGTATGGGTAGAGAGATGGGCGAGGAAGTCTTACAAAACTATACTCAAGTCAAGGCTGTCAGGGTGGCTATCAATAAACCATCTGATTAATTCGGTTGCTTTTAGATATGTGTATACGGCCAAAGTTTAGTTTTTTTCAGTATTGAGATGTAATGTCATGCAACGTTCTCTGTTATCACAATAAACATTTGTATTTGCAATAGTTTCTACGAAAGGTAGAGAATACGAACTAAGGCAACAACACTGATTCGGTGAGTTCATCCTGCCCAATCTCACAGCAGAAACTGGGTGCGAAATCCGGTATCAGAGATCCACTCCGAAAGTTTACTAATTATACCATGTTTGTTGTCCTGCTATTAGGTATACATTTCGTGTAAGATGTCTCGACCTTCTTCAGTAAGTCGACCAAATGTCTACCGTGAGACTTACCCCGGCTGCTGTTGTTGAATCGTTAAAAGAATTGAAATTGAAAGAAATTCCGTTACCTTCACTTAATGCGGACGAAATTTTAGTTGATTCTAAGGCCGCCTCCGTCAATGAAGTAAGCCTCTTTCACATCGAGTTTATTGGGCACAAGCTGGTATAGTGTTGTCAACGGCCATCTGGCGTTGATTTAAAAATTGCTGATAAAGTGACTCGCTTTAAGGCGGTTGATCAAATGGTAGGTTTACTCATGGAGGAGCATCGGGCGCCCTAATAAAGGAGCATTTGCTAAATTAGCGGTTGTTTAGGAAATGAACTCTATAAATTAAAGGTGCTGTTCGACGATATTACCCGAAGGAAAGGTGAACATATTTGAAGATGCAAGTTCACTTTCAAATACCTTAGTCACTATGGGGCTTTAGTCTGTAGTTTTACCATTAGGCTGTTCACTCGAGAAGCCTCAAGATAAGACTATTTTGGTTTATGGAGAATCGACGTCTTCGGGCTTGGTTGCCGCTTAGCTCGCAAAGCTATTGGACGGACGGTTATATCGGTCGTTTCAAGGAAGAACGAACATTAAGTCAAAAGATTTGGTGCAGACCACCATGTAGGTTATCACGACCCGGTTTCGTAAAGCAAATCAAGGCAATCGACCCGAACATTACCATTGCTCTACACACCGCGGGCGGACTACCTACATTGTAGCTAATACATGTTGCAGTTTCTAGCGACTTGGATAAAAAAGTTGATACTTTGAATGTACGGACTTTTGAAGGGATCAGAAATGTTAAATTCAACGTCAAGTTTTCCGTGACTAGTGCTTTCACAGCAATGGAAACAATGTCTTCTAAAAAGGCGTCATATATCCAGCTGTAAATGAGGTCAAAGTGTCAATACTAGACCTTATACATCGTGTCGAGGCTTTGATAACGATGGGGCTATTATTGCACGTTCATATGAAAATATAACCGAATGGGTTACATGATATTAACGACAACCTTAAATATACCAAGGAAGGATTAGTGAGTGGAGAAAGCTTGATTTTGCAGTATAAATGCTTGTGCTTCCGATAGTCGACCTTGTGACTATTCTTCAATGATACCTTTTTAGTATTGGAGGCGATATATTAGCCAACAATTGAATGCCAATCCTGTGTGAAGCTGTTAGTCAAAATATGCACCAAGGGCGGGTAGTTTCAAATGATACATTCCAGTTGAAGAATCGTCCCTTGAAATGACCAATCCGGTGACGACTAGGTGATTTATCATTCTCTCTTCGACAATGTTAGGATACACAAGTAACCAATTTTCATCTTTCTCCAGTTCCGTTGACCTTACCGATGAGCTCACGAGTCTCTCGATTATTTCGCAACACAGAATTACTGCACCCTGGAATTCGTCTTCGGTCATGACGTGCTCAAATTTCCAATCTACCAATGCTAAATACTTTATCACTAATCGCTTCACGAATGTAGCCACCGAGTTCTGTATCTCTTCTGCCTCCTGTATCTTCAATTGCAAAGTGTCAGATACCAGTGATCTGGATATGACATCGCTCTTTATTCTTCTTGTCTTCTTCTCGACTTCATCTAGCTTTCGTTTCTCTGATGAGATTCTCAAATCCAATAGCTCACCTAGTCTGGTGAGATCTTGAACCAATGATTTTTTGCTGCTTATTTCAGATTCAACATTTCTATTACTTGAACTAAAATGCGCCGTTGTATCTGCCTGCTGCTCGACTAGGTTATTGATGATTGACGAAGCTGATGCAATTCCAATAACATCTCCTTTCTCTGGTAAGTAAGGTAGTCTACTATACGTATCAGACAATGCAATAACCTCCCTTTTCAAACTCATAGGGTCTCCGTTGGGAGAGGGAGTCTTCTTTTCTAGCTTCTCTATAGCAATGTTCGCTTGGTTCAAGAATGACGATGTAGTCCTTATATCATGTCGTAATCTTCGTATGTAAGTTGATTGTATTTTGTCGGCTTTATTTAACGATTCTTTCTCTGCGTCACCAGGATGCTTGCCCTTTGCGAATGCCTCGCGTACTAGATCAAGTTTTGAACGGGGCATTGACTTCTCAATACATAGTATAAACAGTTCAATCATGCTCGAGAAAATGACTTTTGATCCTGTCCTGGTTTGAGGGGTAGTAATACCTCTATTATCCGTATGAAAAATTTGAACATTATCAACAAAAAATTCCGAACCATATTACTCTTCAGGTTTAAACTACCAACTACTGTATTCAATATGTCTCAAATCACACAAACAGCATTGGCAAGTCTCGATGAGGCCTCAAGAAAAGATATAATGCAATTTGTAGAGTCAGAAAACTCCAAGTCGAAGGTTCAGATGTCCATTCACAACTTCACAGATATGTGCTTTAAAAAATGTAACGCAAACAAGCCAATAACATCGGGAAGTTTAGATTCAGGCGAAGAGCAATGTTTAACCAATTGCTTAAACAGATTTTTGGATACGAACATTAAGGTGGTGCAAGCATTACAAGGAGCACAGAAATAAGGTGCGACTTATGAAGAGGCAGAAAAGCTATGAGAGTTGGATCTTGGATGTTCTATACAACTTAATAAGCACTTGTAAATAAGAAATTTTTAGCAGCGTATATACTTTAATCAAAAAAATTATGCAAATCGGGGTTTGTGGTGTGTATGTCGTCTATATCCTTCTTAAGGTCTTTTGATGCTTCTGATCCGCAATTATTCACCAAGCATTCGAAATAATGATAGTTTTCTTTGCAAAGTTTCAGCAAGTCGGCGCTAGATGATTTGGCATGTAATAACAAGCGTCGCTGTAACACAGCCCAGGTCGCTAAAAAGTCATATTTGTAGCTCAATATCAACTGGGAGGCTTCTTGGTCGCCAAGGTCCACAAACAGCCTTAAGATTACCTTCTGAACCGTTAAGATAGATCTTATACAGTTTAAACTTTCTAAACCTGCTTCAATCACATAAGGATTTATCATAAATCGGTTCAATATAATATTGATTCTTGAGAAACAAAGTAGTATGTCAACACCTAAGAATTTATCGACAATAACACTGAGTTGATCAAACAAAAATGCCAAAAGCGAATACTGCTCGCTAGACCCAGTTCTATCATGTATGTGAGATATGGAGGACAAAATGTTGCTATTGATAAGTTTGACAAAGCTAAAATAATTTCCCGTTATTCTAGATTTAAGTTCGTATAGGGAATAAACGACCGGGTAGGCGACCGATAGTAAATACTGAGATTGATCGATTGGTGTTAGATTAGGCAAATACAGTAAACATGTCTTAGCAGAGTCCAAATAAACGTCTAGAAGGCCTGATTTGACCAAAAGATGGTTTTCATGGTTATCAGCAACATCAATACTGGTCAAAAAATGGCTTAAAAGGACACAACCTTGTGCCTTCATGAGAGGGTCATGGTCGTCCATTATATTCAAGATAAATGACGATATCAACGGCCAATACTCTCCAAATAAAGGGTTGCCGTATATTATGGATATAGCGAACCAGATCATGGAAAGAGACTTTACTCTATTCGATGATTTCCAGTTCCTTCTTTGGTCTTCCTCAGATGTAGCTGCACTTGTTCCAGAAAAACCCAACCTAGGTCTAAGACCCCCAGTAAACAAGCCTGACTTATCTTTGAATAAGGCAGGAGCATATCCAGCGGGTGTCAACCTAGGATTCGATAAAGATTTGCTCATCAGGTTACCTGGCCTCAAAGGAGCCAATGTCAACAACTCTCGTCTCAACTTTTTCTCGATATAGTCCGGTAAAAGCAGCAGCACTACTTTACATACGTCTTCTGACTTAAGCACGTTTTTGACTAGTTTTGCATTAGTTTCAGATGTCCATGGGAGATGGGGGTGGGCATGAATTGATAAACTGGTAAGAAGATCTAACTGTTCAGATACAGCAAGTTGTACTTTTCTTTCAGAGATGACATCTAACAACGCAATTGCTATCCTCAACTTATAATAGTACTGCTCTTCTAATGTGTTCGCTGTGGATTTGTTCATCCAGTTCCATTCAAAATTTCCTGGAATATCCAAAGATGAAGCCACTTTGCTGCATAACGCAGATAGAATGCTTGCATCTTCTAACTTTCTTGAATATTCATCTAAAATGCAAGCTTCTATGACAAAATGAACCTTGCTATTGGCTTTTGACTCATCATCGATGATTTCACGTAAAAGAGTGCCAACCGTTGGCCTGAAGGGTATGATTATTGTGGTTCTTATAGACTCTACTTGCTTTGGCAGTAAACGCTTATCCTGGACGAGATTCTTTTCTGGAAAGTCCGCTAACTCCTCTATCCTATTTATCCATGATGTATCCATAGTATTGTGCCAATTTTCATTGCTTAGCAGCTTTCATCTTTTTGCTCTTATTTTTTGTAGTGTACTTGATTTTCAAGATTCCTTACTACAACCAATTCATATTGAACGATTGGATAGTGACACTGAATGAAAATACCGGTGCAGTTATTTAGGAGATACTTGTCCTCTACATTAAGAGCAAGGAGAAGCAGCCGGTTGTCCTTTCCAGTGGAGGTTTCGCAAGAGGTGCAGCAGGCCTTGAATGACAAATCTAAACCAGTTGTTTCATTGGAATCCACTATTATTACACATGGGTTGCCATATCCAGAAAACTTGAAGATGGCAAACGAAGTAGAGAAGTTAGTCCGAGATAATGGAGCTGTTCCTGCTACGTGCGCTTTCATTGAGGGGCGACCCTATGTTGGATTGACGGAACGGCAGCTTGAGTACTTGGCGGAAAATTCGTACAAGACTAGTGTTAACAAAGTCTCGCGCAGGGATATCGGCTACACTATGGCTAGTCGGTGTAATGGTGGAACTACGATAGCACTGACCATGATCTTGTCACATATGGCCGGCATTAAGGTGTTTGCGACTGGGGGATTGGGGGGAGTTCATAAGGATGGACATTTGTCGATGGATGTATCTGCAGATTTGAACGAATTGGGCCAAACCCCGGTGTCAGTTGTGTGCGCTGGTCCTAAATCAATCTTAGATATCGGGCTAACCATGGAATATTTGGAAACTCAGGGAGTATTTGTGGGGACTTACAACGACAATAAGCGAGAAAAAGTTGAGGTGCCTGGATTTTATTGCCGTGAATCTGGTGTCTTGTCTCCTTACAGTTTTAGCTCTTTCAGACAGGCCGCACGGATAATCCATTATCAAAATAACAAAATGTTATTAAAGTCAGGAAATGTATTTTGCATTCCCCCTCCAGAGGAGTCTGCATTATCTTCTGAAATAATAGGAGGTGTCATAGCAAAAGCAAATGAAGAGGCTAAATTTAAAGGAATACGGGGGAAAGAGCTCACTCCATTCATGTTGAGCAGGATTAACCAAGAGACGGGTGGAAAGTCGGTCGAGTGCAACATTAAATTTGTCTATAATAATGCTAAATGTGCAACTGAAATTGCTAAGGAGTTACTACAAATAGAAAATGGTGATGACGAAGGTGTACGTGTGCGATAGGTTTTTATATTCGGGGTCTATACTAATTCTTATCTAGCATACTATTATGAGATCGCCAATGGTCGATTCATCTTTGCTAATGTCTAATGACTCAAAGAGCGAAGAAAAGGTCAGAAAATTCCCTGATGCTGTCAATACGATATTTGTGGGTGCGATCGCTTTGGATACTAGCAGCAGATTTAGTGATAGCAAAATAGCTATGAACGATTCTAATCCTGGTCATATTGAGTCATCTATTGGAGGAGTAGGCTATAACTTGTACTTGGCATCTAAATATAGCCTTGAATCAATTGGCCGCTCCAAAAATAAAAGTACGCTTGGAAATAGGCTCGTTTCCATCGTTGCAGACGATTTTTCAGGAAGATCTATAATACAACAGCTAGCTTCCAATGGTATCGATACTTCAGGGATTCATGTTTCAAAAAATGCTGACCATTCAACGGCTCAGTATATCTCAATGCATAAAAATGATGGTAATTTGGTTGTAGCTTGTGCTGATATGTCCATAATCGAGGAAGATTCTTTAGTTGAGCATATCAAGGTACAGTTGGCAAGAGCACAACCTAAAAACATTGTCCTTGATTGCAACATGTCATCGCACGTAATAAGCAAAGTACTAGAATTCGTCAGAGGGAATCACCACGGGGCAAGGGTGGTGATAGAACCTACTTCATCTCCGAAAGCTACTAGAATCAGTCAAATAGATGTCAAAAACCTTCAGGTTTTCCCTAAAAACACAGTGCTGTTAATATCCCCGACAATATCTGAATTAAATGCAATCCACAACTCCTTTAGTTCCAGAGAACTCTTCGACGACTATGACCAGTGGTTTCCATTACTTGATTCGTTGGGCATAAATTCAAACTTTAGGGATAAGTTGAGTACACTTGCAAAGAAACATACAATTATTGAAGAAGGCCTAAATGGGGGTTTCTTGCAACAGTGTTTCCAGCTTTTACCTTATATACCTAATATCTTGCTTAAGCTTGGATCTAGGGGTGTTTTGTATGTCAGTCTCTCTACTAGTGTCAACGACTACAGGTCTGTCCCTACAACCTCATCATACAGTCCAGTATTCACTATCCATTCCGAAGGCAGGGAGTATTTGGACGATTACAAGACCAGAAAAAAAATGGGGGTGGCGATTCAATTTTTTCCAATTCCGCCTGACAATACAAAGTTGGTTATCAAGAATGTCACAGGTGCTGGCGATACACTTTTGGGATATGTAGTTGCCTCGCTACTGACGACGGAGGCGTCGGAAATAACTGAAGATTGGTTATCATCCGAGATTAGTACACCGGAGCAAGAATGGTCTAAGTGGGAGTCTATATATAAAGCCCAATTGGCCAGTGGGTTGTCATTGCAAAGTTCACTGCCCGTCAGCAGCAAAATTGCTAATATGTAAATAAATTACACAAAATCCATATACATATACATAGATTCCGTTAGTTTCGGTAATAGAAGAAGAGCTGAATAGTAACGTAATGTTTAAGCCAAATTTGGTACGCAACGCTACCTTTGGATCAAAGGTTTTTCAAAGGAAATGTTTTTCAACAGGGACGAGGGTTTTTAGAGCCCGTTCATATCAAAATAGATTAGTAGCTCTTGGTGTAGTTGGATTTTCAACATTCACTGGCCTAGCTCTTTACAAAGATCAATTGAAAACACTAGAATTAGATACCACGAAAGAACCTTCGATTGAGAACTCAGTCAATGTCGACCCATCAATTTCTCCATTTCCCACTGATTTGTCGAGTTCCAATCAAACTAACCTCAATACAGACTTTCAGTTACTAGGTTACGGCGTCCGTTCAGTTACGTTCTTAGGATTCAAGGTCTACGGCATCGGTCTTTATATTGCCAGAAACGATGTCGCTAAAGCCAAAACACTCTTAACAAAAGAAGCTTTATCGGCTCTTGGAGCAGAAGACAAATCTTTGCAAGAGGTTTTGAACGATCCGGAACTTTCCACACAACTCATCGAACAACTATTAAATGCAAAAGTTAGATTTGCAGTGAGGATATCACCGGTAAGGAACACAGATTTCAATCATTTGAAGGACGGGTTGATCAAGTCTGTCTTGGCACATCCTAAGAGTAAAGAATCACAGAAAGTTGTTGGTGAAGGATTAGAACAGTTGAGAAACGTTTTTAAAGGGCATAGGGGATCAGTGCCTAAAAACCACGTTCTTTGGATAGAAATCTTACAGCAAGGCAAATTGAGTATTTCTTATGAAAACCCCGTCCAAAATGAATTAAGAAGTATGGGTGAAGTCGATGAACCAATTGTTGGTAAGCTATTATTCTTGCAGTACCTTAGTGGCAAGAAGCCGTTATCAGAACCTTTGAGAAAGAGCTGTAACGACGGCTTTACCGGATTGTGAACTATGGTGCTGTCTATTTATTCATGACATGAAATCCATCTGTACAAAGTCCTCGCCATGATTCCCGAAGCGTTATGGCGCTAGTGGAATGATAGCAGCCAACTGGAAGTCCTAATTATGCGCATATAACTATATGGAATGTGATGGTATATATTATGTCTGCAAGTAATTATATGACATCGGCATACAATCTGCTTGGGAGTTTTCGTAAAATAACTAGAGTTTTGTAAATAATGTAATTTTAAAATACGTCTTCTCGTCGAAAGCAGGAGAGAAACAAGCTTTTCAATATCATGAATTGATCATTTCCCATGGATACACAACAGTAAGTGGACAGGAGGAAGCTCACATAATAATAGCTTCGTGCTCAACGTTGGAAGAGATAGACTTGTGAGGTAAGACCTTGGCACCGTTGACGTAAACTTCGTTCTTGACTTCAACGTCATCACCTAACACAGTGACACCTTCGGTTCTTGCCCATTTACCGATTCTGGAGTTCCAGCCAACAATAGTGGATTTGACCCAAGCGTGGTCCTTGACCTCGGAGTTTGATAACAACACCGATCTTTGGATTCTGGCACCTTCACCAACAACAACGTTTGGACCAATAACAACATTAGGACCAATTAAAGCGGAAGGATGGATCTTTGCTGATGGGTCAACCAAAACATTACCACCGTGAATGTATTTTTCGTTGCATAATCTTTCTGGGTGCTTCTTGGACAACGAGGTCAAGTATAACACAGTACCGCTCAAGAAATCCTTAGGTTGACCGACGTCCATCCAGTAGCCTTCTAAGTCAAAGGAGTACAACTGCTTGTTTTCGACCAAAATAGGAAACGTTTCCTTTTCGATAGAAGTGGGCTTCATTTCAATCAAATCAATGACAGATGGGTTCAAGATGTACAACCCAGCGTTGATTCTGTTACCAACAAACTCGACAGGCTTTTCCACGAAACGGTCAATCAAGTTTGGCGTATCTCTATCATGAACAATAACACCGTACTTAGATGGCTCGTCCACCTTGGTTGCGACGATAGTGGCCTTGGCCCCGTGGTTTTTGTGGAACTCAGCCAAATCCTTGAATGGATACTCGCAGATAACGTCCGAGTTCAACACGAAAATTGGCGAGTTGTCCTTTTTCAATACCTTTTCAGCCAACTTCAAAGGCCCTGCCGTACCCAAAGGCTCTTCTTCCACGGAGAAAGTGATGGAAACACCGTATTCAGCCTCGTATTTCTTTAATGTGGACACCATGACTTCTGGTCTGTAGTTGACAGCCAAAACAATGTCTGTTACACCTGCGTTGGCCAACGCTTCGATTTGGTGCAAAATCATAGGTCTGTTACCAAATTCGACCAATGGTTTTGGTACCGACAATGTTAATGGTCTCAAACGGGTACCGTATCCGCCGACTAAAATCAATCCCTTCATATTTATTACTTAGCGTTATTAAATGAATAAAAACCTATGTTTTATATATATACTGTGTGCCCGTATATATGAAAAAAATCAAAGACCTGTTTTTTATAAACACGAAAAAGGGGAATGCTGGTATATTTATAGCTGGTCGTGGTCTATGTGTGTTGTCGAAAAAAATTCGCTGCGTGTCCAGCAAAAATTAAAAATACATTTGGACGTGGCTGTAAACAATCGTGTTACTTGCAGAACAATCCTACGTTATCGGCGGCTGCCTTTGCGAATTGCCAGCGCCAGGGCAGCCATGATGGCTGGAGAAGTGGGTTGGTTCAGCAGAAAGAGACAATATTTATGGTGTGACTTAGAGAAATGGGAAAATGAGAGAGTGTGTAGGGAATGTGAGCATGTAGGGAAAGTAGAATATGTAGGGAAAGTAGAATATGTAGAAAAAGTAGGATCAGGCGAAACTGTAACGTGGCATTTTAGCGTAAATATTGCACAAATTCGAAAATAGAGCTGGCGGCTAATAGATATGGCGTGAGATCAAGCGTCTCATTTGGGCAAAAATGCAGCCGCTTGGAAACGCCTCATATATGACAGATATGGAGGAACAAGTATGTGACGGAGTATATTTAGGATAAATTAAACTACATAGGGCATGTAGGATGATAGTACGTAGAGAACGAATGGGAAGGAGAAATAGATTCAGGGGTCGAAGTGGCATGGGGCAGGTATAATCAGAGTGCGTCCGTGTTAGGAAACTGGAGACATGCGCTGGGGATAGGGATATGAACTTTGCTCGTGTATTGGGGCGGACCAGGGCTTGTTAAACGTGGTAAGGATAGTCGCCGACGATTAGCCGTTCGCGGCCGGCAGCGGATTCGCATTAATCCGCAGGGAACCAAAATTTTGCAGTGCGGCGGGAGACACGGACCCAGAGCCCGAGCCTTTAGGGGCTTTAGGGGCGTTAGGGGCGTTAGGGGCGTTAGGGGCGTTGGGGGCTTCGGTAAATATGGTTGCCTGAGGGTCCCAAGAGCTTCCGAGGGACAGCCGGGCCTCAATGGTGCTTCATTCGTGCCTAATTCTCCGGAAGACGCAGAACTCACAGCGACGCTCGGTTGAGGTTGACAGGCCGTACCTGAAATTGATTCACGACCGTTGCGGTAAGAAGCGTCGCTAATTCGCATTCGATACAATAGAATAATATGCAATTATATGCTCAGTCTACTTATTATACACAGATTTTCAAAACATTTTATAGCCTCGTTTGCACCATATTAACCTCCACACAACAATAACTAGTACCAAGCTGATTGCTAGGCTGACAGAACCAACAATAAAGTATCGATGCAAGCAATCAGCAGCGCCAAAGGCGCACTTGGTATCGACTTCGTTACCGTAGAGTAGAGAATATCCGACAGAGCCAATAGCGGGAGCCACCATGAAAGACCCCCACGTAGACCCCATCATATCGATCCCCCATATAGTGGCAACAATAGTCGGGTATATGGTGAAAAGTCCGCCCATGGTGAACCCGTTCAACGCAACTACGGTTGAGAATTTGACCGAGGTGGTTACCAAAAGCTGTCCCACAATGCCCACTACTAGGTTTAGTATCAAAAGATTCATGCGGCAGATAGGATATCGCCTCTTGCTCGACGAAAGATAGTCAGAAAGTCCACCTATCACTAGCCTCGTGATCGTAGAAGACATGGCCATGATACTCACCTGGTCGGACAAATTGTAGCGAGAATGCGTGTTGTTGATTATGGAGCCCAAGTTATTTTGAAAACTCTCCATGGGTCCTATATTCAACACAAGCGAAGCGAGTAAGACCCATGCGGATTTATCTGTCAAAAACTGGATGTATCTTTCCCGATGCTTGAGAGGTTCGATCTTGGACCTCTGTGGAGTAAGTCTATCGTCCTCGCAACTATGATGTGAAGTTGCTGAGCTCGGCCTGATCAAGGGTTCTTCTTCACCTGTTCTTTCTACTTCGTGAGCTGCTTCCTCATTGACAAATATGACGTCGGATTCCATGCTCACAACAGAGCTGGAGATGAAGTTTAAAGTCCCCATGACCAAGTAGAGAAACCCAAAAAAATTGAAAACCCGATAGAGATCCAAGAAGTTAAGGTGCAGCTTGAAATAAGACAATTTCATCAATTGGGATCCTAATAGAGTAGACAAGCCGTAACATGTCACAGGTAATGTGATGGCCAATCCTTTATGCTCGGGATAAATTTTAGCACAGGTTATAAGACTCAGAAAATATAACGAGGCCGTAGCAAGGCCTATAAAGAAGAAACTGAAGCAAAACCCATACATGTGAATATTGGAAAAGCTTATCTTTTCGAGGCTCTTCACAAGCTGCCCATTCACAAAATAACTAGGGACGAAGAACCAGATCAGTATGAGGGACAATAATGAGGGCCCGTAGCAATCCGCTAGGTAGCCTAAAGCAGGTAGACATAGGTACATCCCAATAGCAGATAGTGAGGCGATGAAGTTAATTTGAAGGTACGAAACACCAAATAACTCATGCAAAGATGACGAAAATAATGAAAATAGCATTATTGACCCAGCCGCAAGACATGCAAAAAGGGATATTAGAAACGCAAGTTTCTTTAAATTCAGTATAGAAACATGGAATGATAGGTAATGCTTTATCGCATGCGATATCCTGTTCATGAATGTCTTATGCCTAACCATTCCCAGTTCTTCAAATATCACTGAGTCATAAGCAAAAAAGTATGTATTTCAGAATGCTACTCAAATGAGCACCTAAATCAAAAAAAACGCTCCGCTTAGAAATTTACTGAATGCAAGCATTCCTAACGCTACAACTTTAATCAAGACATTATTTCGTTCTAGATATAGTAGATATATAAAAAAGATAAATAATGCAACGTGGATCGTGAACTTATTTGACTAGAGCTGACATGTATACATTATTTGATGTAAGTTAAGAACTTTTCAATTTCACCTTTCGATCCCAACCAAATACCACTCTTTTCGTGAATAGCCTTCGGCAAGATATCTAATATTCTCTCACCTTTGTCGTTGATGGCTGCACCACCTGCTTGTTCCATTAACATGGCCATAGGGAAACATTCGTACAAAACTCTCAACTTACCGTTTTTCAGTTTAGTATCAGCTGGATAAGCAAATATACCACCGTACAATACTGTTCTGTGAATATCGGCAACCATAGAACCAATATATCTGGCGCTGTATGGCTTACCGCCCAAATCCTCTTGGGGCTTCTTCAAATCCTCAATGTACTTCTTCACACTGTCGGGCCAGTAGTACGAGTTACCTTCGTTGACAGAGTAGATGGCTCTTCTGTGAGGAATTACCAAATTTGGCTGAGTCAAGATGAATTCGCCCAACTGAGTATCCAATGTGAAGCCATTGACGCCGTTGCCGGTGGTTAATAGCAAGTGCGCAGAAGCGCCGTACATGGTGTAGCCCGCTGCAACCATTTCAGAGCCACTTCTCAAAACATCCTTAATGGATCCCTGCGAGTCTTCCTTCAATCTGTAGACCCCAAAAATGGTCCCCACAGAAACACCGGCATCGATATTAGAGGACCCGTCAATTGGGTCGGTGCACACGGCGTAACGACCACCGCCTTCAAACACAATCAAGTCTTCCTGTTCTTCCGAGACCAACACCTTCACGTTATTGGACGATTTCATCGCATTGATGAAAATCTCGTCCCCAATAACATCCAATTTTTTTTGCACGTCCCCCGTGGAGTTAGCGGTTCCACTGATTCCAATCAAATTGATCAATTCTGCTCTTCTAATGTTATGAGCAATGAACTTGAATGCAAATTGCAACGAATTTAACAATAACGACAACTCGCCCGTGGCATTAGGCGCCGACTTTTGTTGTTCTTTCAAGATAAACCTTGTTAATGTGATGATGTCGGTATCGACGTCCATTTGCTCTGATACGGAATTGTGCTGCGTAGACATATTATATGTGTTGTATTACTTCTTTTTTGCTTCTAAATTGTTTCAATCAAATAAATAAGTTTTAGTACAAATTATCAAAGGAATAGGAGGTTTTTACCGGATAGCCCTATGATTAAATACCTGGGGTCACCATCCCCGGACTTCATGTATATAGGCCCCGGAGCAACTAGGGTCATTACTAAAGTACCGCACTTTTACAAGTTACCTCAAACGCCGGGGCACTGCGAAAGCAGCAACGATCGCTACGTGATCGTCCCGGCGAACAGATCAATGTCGCTGAGCTAATGTCGCTAAATTTGGTCGCGAAGTCCGCGCTAAGTCCGCCCGCAGTTGGCGCGCAGTGGGCGATATGTCGGCACTAGGCTTGCGGGAAGTGCGCGTCAAGCCACCGCTGTTCAGCGCTTACTCGGGTTATTTAGGGTATATATTTACATTTTTACATATTTACATACGGTATTCAGCGCAACATATGGTATCCTGGGGCGCATTTAATAGCTAGAGGCTAGTAGTGTGTCATATACCAGTAGATAGTGTACATAAGAAGCAGTCATTTCTTGGGGTGGTGGTGAGAAGGATGCTGTTGCTGGTAAATAGACCGGTTAAGCTCAAAGAGAAGGTCAATGTTGCCGTTGTAGTTGCCAGCAGCATCCTTTTGGTTGCGGATGACGGTCCTGGAATTTTGTCTTTTTGGTCCGCCGGACGAAGGTGCGGTCTTGCTGGGCTTCGTTTTCCACTGCGAAGACGACTCCAATGACCGGTACACCTTCGTGCTCTCCCCCTGTTTATCTTCCTTAGCAGCCTGAAGATGTTTGTTGTAGGAAGAGTTCAAGTATTGAAGAATTTCCTGGCCATTGAACCGAGACGCCGGCTCATATGATGTGGGTGGTGGCGACACCTTGGAAGTTGTTTGTGTAGGTTTCGAAGAACCAGTAGATGCGGGAGGCTCCATGAGCTTTTCTGCCCAGACCCCTGTCATTCTGATGCTATTATGGGTGTTTGCGTGGATTCAGTGCCTAGCTGTGTTGTATGGTAGAATGAAAAATTGATCTCAAATGAAAGTTACACAAAATCCCGATTGTCTGAACACGTCAACTGAGTTTCACCACTCTGAAAGACGGTTGAAAACTATACTGTAGGGATTATTTCCGTTTTTCAGCAAATACATCTATTACAATGAGTGGGTTTCGTGTATTAGATTTGGTCAAACCATTTGCACCATTTGTGCCAGAGGTAATTGCCCCTGAGCGGAAGGTGGCTTTTCAACAAAGGCTCATGTGGACAGGTGTAACGTTGTTGATATTTCTCGTCATGAGTGAAATCCCGTTATATGGTATTGCCTCTAGTGACGGTAGTGATCCGTTGTTCTGGTTGAGAATGATGTTGGCCTCCAACCGTGGTACGTTGATGGAATTGGGGATCTCGCCCATCGTGTCCGCCGGAATGGTTTTTCAATTATTGCAGGGTACTAAATTGATCCATGTGGACATGAACGAGAAAAGTGACAGAGATCAGTTCCAAACGGCCCAGAAATTGTTTGCTATCTTACTAGCAGTCGGCCAGGCTACCGTGTACGTGTTGACTGGTATGTATGGGCCTCCCTCGTCTTTGGGAACTGGGGTGTGCTTGTTGTTAGTGTTGCAATTGGTTTTCGCCGGTATTGTCGTCATCTTGTTGGACGAGTTATTGCAAAAAGGATACGGTCTCGGTAGCGGTATCTCTTTGTTTACCGCCACCAATGTTTGTGAACAAGTTTTCTGGAAAGCCTTCGCTCCGACTACCTCAAACATCGGTAAAGGAACTGAGTTTGAAGGTGCGGTCGTCGCACTTTTCCACTTGTTGGGATCTCGTAGGGACAAGAAAAGAGCATTGCTCGAAGCGTTCTATAGATCTCACTTACCTAACATGTTTCAATTGATCGCTACGATCTTTGTTTTCTTATTGGTTGTCTATTTGCAGGGTTTCAGAATCGAATTGCCCATCAAGTCAACCAGACAGAGGGGTCCATACGGCTTGTATCCAATTAGGTTGTTCTACACCTCAAATATCCCAATCATGTTGCAGAGTGCTTTGTCTTCTAATGTTTTCATCATTTCCCAAATGTTATTTGTGAGATGGCCAAATAATGTGTTCGTTAAGATTTTGGGCTCTTGGGACACTATACAGGGTTCTTCTCAGTTGTACGCCGTCAGCGGCTTGGCATACTATATCCAGCCTCCCATGTCGTTCACCGAAGCGTTGCTCGACCCTATCAAGACCGTCATCTACGTTGTGTTTGTGTTGGGATCCTGCGCCGTATTCTCCACCACCTGGATTGAAATCAGTGGTGCATCGCCAAGAGACGTCGCCAAACAGTTCAAGGAGCAAGGTTTGGTGATCGCAGGCCACAGAGACACTTCAGCTTACAGAGAATTGAAAAAGATCATTCCTACTGCTGCCGCTTTTGGCGGTGCCACTATCGGCGCCTTGTCTGTGTTCTGTGACTTGATGGGTACCTTGGGTTCTGGTACCTCCATTTTGTTGTCGGTCACAACTATCTACGGCTACTATGAGTTGGCTATGAAGGAAGGTGGTTTCGGCAAATCTGTCGTTAGCGGTTTCTCCGATGGCATCTAGGCGCGCTTTTCGCGACTGTATAGCGACCATCAGTACCCAGGTCGTAAATACTCCTATATATACTCCCCAAAACCAATACTTGTATTATCAATATAATCATATCATATAAAATCTTCACCACAATACACAAGCATTCATATTCGACCTATTGTCGGAATGTGCTCTTTACTTTTCTTCCTTGTACGTTATGTTTTCGTCAGCTTTTCGCGTAAACTATAGCTACTCTTGTCGTTTTCTGCTCTGAAGCCGTTCCGACTATTTTGGGTGGGCTTACTATCATGTATTGTTAGACACGAAGTTGCGCTCGAGGTTTCGCATGGCCCTATTGCTACTATCTTTGGTACCACCGCGATCTGATTGTACATGAGCATATACGCGCGATGATCGCTTGTTCCTAGGATCTCCTAACCCCATTTCATGACACCCTTTCGGGCTTGGGTTCCTTCTCGTATGTGACTATTTGGGCAATATGTTGGCACCGTTAGATATATTTCGAGGGTTTTTTTATTATTCGCTGGTTCGCCCTATTGTTCCTCCTTCCGAGAAGCATTTCATACATCATGTACAGTTGCCTTACTGAATCAATACACAGCTGCGACCAGCATTCCGACGGTCGGTTTGCTCTGTCTTCCGGTCCATACCAGTTTTTTTTTTCTTTTCCATCATTAAAAGAATAACTGCTACGGATCT
This sequence comes from Debaryomyces robertsiae, assembly GCA_030566065.1. Taxonomy (NCBI): domain Eukaryota; kingdom Fungi; phylum Ascomycota; class Pichiomycetes; order Serinales; family Debaryomycetaceae; genus Debaryomyces; species Debaryomyces robertsiae. Next base: position 45,595 of record JAJMHL010000012.1, read on the forward strand.
ATCTCTGGCTTTGAAGGTGGAGTTGTTTAGGTGTAGAAATTTTTTTGTTTTTTTTTTCTATAGGTTTTATTGACTGATAACTGGTATCGATCGATTACAGGAGATCCTTCAGAATTAGAGTGGCGAGTAGTTTAAAAGATCTACTAAGCCTTTTACACTTGAAAAATAGACTTCCAATAGCTGGGTTAGAAATTGTTGATATCGAACCGGTAAGGACAACCATAGACGTGTGCACGATTCGAATTACTTACCCTTATTTGAGGTAGCTATTTATCTGCTTGAGTACATACATAGAGTATTTGATAGGGACGATACCCGTTTAGCAGCAGAGTTTACAAGGAGCTACGGTTTTGGAGACAATATAGGTGCCGAGATAATGCTCTCGCCTATTTCGAGTAATTGCCTAGGCATAGGGCAAAGGTCGAGGTCCCACTTTAGGAGGGTAATCAATACCAAAGCAATAAAATTTGTGATAGTGTTAATTGCTGTTATCAATGTTCTATACATCAGTACGAGCCTCGTTGACGAAAGGACGTCGTCATCGTTGCGTGCCAAGCTCAAGGACCAAGCATCATACGTGCTCGACAATCTTTATGATGGAGACATAGAAAATGTTGATAAACAAGCCCTAGAAGCTTCAGTGCTAGCAAACATACCGAAGACAAACACCATTTTTTCTAGCGACGCCAACGGTGGCGAGTCAAACGAGAATGTCCTCGCGTATGACAAACCGTTGTATAATGTGCCTAGTAGGCCTTATGCACAGCTTTCAACATCAGACAAGATATTGCACAAGCTAAATGAAGTGAGCCGAGATCGAAAGAAATACTGGCTCGGACATACAGAGTTGACTGACTATGAGTTACAAATCAATGTCGACGACTTCACCAAGGCAGCATGGGAGGATAAGGCGATGCTTTTCTATGATCCTAGATTTACCCTATCGATTTATATCAACGAGATCAAAAACCAGTATTTGCAGAAGAATCCCAACAACGAAAAAGTCCGAAACCACCAGATAGTGGTGCCGTTTGCATGGTCTGACTGGGTTGATTTGACGATGTTGAACGATGAATTGGTAAAGCCCGAACTGGAACGGAAGACGTGCGAATACATGAAGGCAACTCACCATATTCCAAGCAAGGACTCGAAGTATTGTATCAACAATCGTGATATCTCAAGAAAAGACTTGAAAGAAATGAATTTGCCTTCAAGTAAATTCGTTCCCGGGTTCGCTGTCAAGAGATCTCCGGCAAATAAGGCCTCAAATGAAGTTAGAATGTTAGAGGGTAAATCTCACTTGTTGACTTATGCGGCTAATCCGTTATCAATAATTTTCTTAACTAGTGATGGCGTATATGAGGCGCAAGTAGACGGCAAGCAAAGGATTGTTGACAGTCATCTATTTGAAACGTTTTTAACCAACAACAAAAATCAGAACCAAAAAATTATACTCAACCCCGTTAAAGAGTTTAACGAATTATTGGCCAAAGTAAGACCAAACCCTTTGAATCCAGAGGATGATGAATACGGAATGGTTGCCAAAATTAAGGATAAGAATCCTGAAAACTCTAAGGAAATATACTTACCCCAGTCCGCCTTTGATTATCAACAGGACAAGATCGACAAGCAAATCGAAGAGTTTGACACCAGAATGAAAACCTTGCATGATTTGACAACAAACGAGTTAATTTTTGACCACCATACCATCAACAAGTTGAAATTGTCCAGACATGAAAAGATGTACTATGAAGGTTTAAAATATGCTAACAAATTTAAATTGAAGAACGAGCCTACATACTTCAGAATGGCAAGGTTAAATTTTAAGACGGCGGAAAATGCCCTCGACGCCGGATGGCATTATGAATGGAGATTTTTCAACGGCGCCTTGCGTTATATGAAGAAGGGTTGGACAGAAGAAGAATTGCTCATTCGAGAGAAAGTTTTGCTCGACCGTATATTAAGGAATTGGTTTAAGTTTGCCAACGAAAAGGGCATTATATCATGGATTGCTCACGGCCCCTTATTGTCATGGTACTGGGACGGGTTGTTATTTCCATTTGATGAGGATATCGATATCCAGATGCCGGCGGAAGAATTGACCAGATTTGCCAAATTATATAATCAAACGTTAATTGTCGAAGATATATCTGAAGGGTTTGGTAAATATTTCATTGATTGTTCTACCTACATTCACCATAGGGGCAAGACGTATAAGGAAAACCACATAGACGCTAGATTCATTGATATCGATACTGGATCATACATCGACATCACGGGCTTGGGTATCAGCGAGGAAACGGCTCCAGACAAGTATAAGGATATCATCAACAAAGCGTCAATTTTCCAGGAACCAAAACCGGTGTATAATTGTCGGAACTTGCATTTCTACTCGTACGAAGAGCTATCGCCTTTGAGATACACCATGATCGGGGGAGTACCTTGCTATATACCTAATAACGTCGAGGCTATTCTCAAAGACGAGTACGCCCAGGGGATGTCCATATACGACTATGACGGCTTCTATTTCCTCGATCTGCTCAACTTGTGGATCCATCAGAGCAAGCTCCGATTCCTCTTTGAAGGTTCTCACCCGCATGTTTTCGACGACAAGGGCAACGTCAATAACAAGGCTGGCTTCACTAAGCTTGTCAAGGCCATGACTCCCGAACAGGTGTTGCAGTTGTTGGAGCGCCACGAAGACGTTTTGTTGGAGTACTATCTTACCAAGGATGTCACCGACATTCACAAACAAGAACTCACCTACATGTTCAATGTGCCAAATGGCGAAAATACCCTTATTGAGCAAGTCGGGTCCCAAAAGGACCAGTCGGAAATCAGTGATAACCCCGAGTACCACCGGCTCACGTCAATGTTCAAGTTCCAAAAGCCTTTCCGAAGACCATTGTTCAATTACGAGAAAATAGATCGGTTCAAGCATCTGCGCACTCCCTCAACCCACCGGTTGTCGTGATAAAATTCACTTCTAATCTTTTTAATCTTTTCTATCGTTCCACCTACAATTGTTGTGCCTACGGCGCCTACGTACCATAAGTATCTTAATTGCTATATTCAGTGTATAGTGTGTACAATAATATAACTTTCCGCACCAGACCATACCAACGGACGCAGAGCCTGCGACGGTGGGTTTCGCACATCAGTTTATCTTCGCGTGCGCTTTCTCAACAAATACGATTATCAGGATAGTAAGACCCGTTGATAGCCAGAAGGAGCCGCGTTAGTGAGGCGACCACTGTGGTCCCTATCCTTTAACACCGTGCATGTACTATTCTTCGTTCCTTATCGATCTTATTTGTCTCCCTGTTATAATTTAGCTTTTGCTACCGCAGCCGTCGCTATCACTACCGCTCGCCGCAGCTGCAACAACCGGTACACTAGTGCCACTGACCGACACTGGCCCGCGCATTGCTTTTGCCAAGACACCTCCGTAATTGCTGCTCTACCTTGGCTCCGGTCTTCTTCCTGCACACTTTTCCTACATACAAGCTAGGACTCATGTCCGCCTGTAGGCTTATACCAAGGCCCCTTGTCCTACGCAGGCTCCAATCACGACCGTATTGTTAGTCTACTTTTCCCCTATTGTTAGAAATTGTTCTTCTTTCTTCTCTGGTGCGCAGTGCAATGCGGCTACTATATTCCGGCTGGACTGATGGCCGGAACACGATTGCGGACAATCAATTTTTTTCCAGTGATCACACGACTCAGTATCACTAAGTATCTCTTGAGTCTTCATATAAGCACCAAGATAATAAACTAAGAAAATTCATCTATTAGAAAGTTGGTTCTCAGTTCTTAATTCTTGGTTCAGAAAGTCGATATAGGACGGGAGCAGGCTAGATTCGGATACCAGGAAGTTTTGGACGCAGGCAGTATACAGGGAAGACGGCAGGATGATTAACATCAAGTTCATAAAAATAACTTTCGTGATAGTTTTGTTCATCAATGTGCTATTTTTCAGCAAGTTTTACGCAAAACAGGAAGCCCGATTGCGGGAGCAGGCGGTGAAGCATGTTGCATCTATTAACTACAATACGGACGACGAAGTAGAGGTGCCCAGCGATACGATGTACGTGGAGATGGAGGACCGGCAGAAGATCGCACATCTTCTCGACAAGTTGAAGCACGACAAAGAGCGATTTTGGTTAGCCAATACGGAGATTTCGGAACCCCATTTGCAAATCAACTTGAAGGACTTTTTAACCCCGGAAGAGGGGGTGATGAACTACGTCAACAAGCCGACGTTGTACTACGACCCGCGGTTCACGCTATCGGTGTACTTGAACGAGTTGAAGACGCAACTACAGACCAAAAACCCCAGGAACGAGAAATTGAAGGACCACTTGATCACGGTGCCATTTTCGTGGTCCGACTGGGTCGATTTGACGTTGCTCAACGAGGAGTTGGAGAAGAGCGACGAGGAAAAACATGATTGCTCGTGGCTCCAGAGCGGAGCAAACAAGCCCACCAAGTACCCAAACTTTTGCATAAACACCCGTGACTTGACCAATGACCAGTTGAGGGAAATAGGGTTACCTTCAAAGTACTATTTGCCAGGGTTTGCCGTCAAATCATCTCCTATGAATAAGGCGCCCCCAAAACAAGTGATGATGCAAGGGAAAGCCCACTTATTGACATACCAGGAAAATCCGATATCTATCATTTTTTTGACGAAAAATGGTACCTACGAAGCGCAGGTCTCAGGTAAGAAAAGATTGGTGCACACAGACATGTTAGAGCATTTTTTGGAAAGAAAGCAGATCAACGCTAATCACCTAGATGATGTCGACCAACTTTTGACTTTGAACCCTGTCGACGAATATAATGATTTGTTGAGCACCATCAAACCCAGGCCGTTAGACTTGAATGATGACGTGCACAAAATGTTTTCCATCACGAGGCAAAAGGACAAAAATGCCAGCCGTGAACTTTATTTGGACCCAGAAGCATTCAACTATAACCAAGACCATGTCGATTCTCAGATTGAGGAATACGAAATCAGATTAAATGCATTAGAAGAGTTAATGACGAACGAATTGAAGTATGACGCTCAGGAAATCGAATCGAATATGTTGAACAGACATGAAATAAATCACTACAGAGGTTTGAAATATTCCAATGCCGTAGCTCCACAGAATGAGCCAACTTACTACAAATTGGCCACTTTAAAAAAAAATAAGCACAACAGTGATGCTGGATGGCATTACGAATGGCGTTTCTTCAACGGGGCATTGCGTCATTTGAAAGATGGGTACACTGTTAGACATTTGGAGATAAGAGAGCAAATTATTTTGGATCGATTGTTGAGAAATTGGTTCAGATTTGCAGAAGAAAAGGGTATAATATCTTGGATAGCACATGGGCCGTTGTTGTCGTGGTTCTGGAACGGTCTTATGTTTCCTTTCGATATCGACATTGACATACAAATGCCTTCGGCCGAGTTAAACCGTCTAGCTCAAAACTATAATATGACATTGGTAGTTGAGGATATCTCCGAGGGCTACGGCAAATACCTCATTGACTGCGCAACATTTTTACATCATAGAGACAGAGGAAACAAAGACAATGTTATTGATGCACGTTTCATTGATATTGACACTGGAACTTATATTGACATCACCGGTCTAGGCAAAAACAACGAGGAACCTCCCAAAGAGTACGACACGTATATCAGAAATAAACAGGCAGAGCATGAGGACGTCCAGTTGTATAGAGATCGCCGTAAACATTGGCTCAACTTCGAGAAGATTAATCCCTTAAGATACTCAATGATTAGCGGCGTTCCTGCTTATGTCCCCAATGATATAATGGTCATGCTTAACCACGAGTACGACAAGGGCACTACATCGTATTACTATAATGGGTACTATTATGTTCCCCAAGTAAGATTGTGGTTACAAGAAGAACAATTGACTTTCTTATTTGATGATGCAAAATTCAAAGATGGAGACAAGGTCAACAGCGACAAGCTAGCTGAGCTAGTGAAGAACATGTCCCTCGAAGACAAAGTGACCTTGCTCGAATCCAACGATGATATCCTCATTGAGTATTATCTAACCCAAAAATACACCGCGCTTCACGAGATTGAAAAGAAGTTCATGCTCGATCCTTCTCTACAAAATTCGGTCCTTGATCTCAAGGATAAATCAGAATATCATCAGCTCACGTCCAAGTTTCACATGGACAAGCCTTTGAGGAAATCTCTTTTTGATTATGAATACATCGAACGAGTGAAGCATCCGGAGTGAACAAAAATCATTTACTTCTAGGGCGCCATCGTCATTTCGAAGCCCCCGACTACTGCATTATTTACTTCCATTATTTACTTCCATTATTTCCCACTTATAGTTGTATAGTACTTTATTAATATCGATCCAAGTTGAAGGTGGAATCGTTAATCTTGAGTGGAGAACGTGTGTAGCACAAACTTCATATTTAACCAGCTTAAACAAAGTTTCAAAACCTAAGTATCACTATAGAATCATTGAAACCATACAACGATGAGAAGATTCATAGCTTCAAATGCTAAGTTAGTAGAAGAAAATATATCAGGTTCAAGATTATATGGTAATTACTCAAAATTCCCTGTCAGAAAAGTAATTTCGCAATCCAGTTTTCCAAAATCATATTCCTCCACTCCAACAGATGGCAAGATTTTGAAGGGTAGTACAACGACTAGTGATACGAAAAAACCAAGTAACGGTACGGAAGTATTAGGAGGTACTTCCATCACGTCCCTAGGTGACTTGCCTGTAACGGAAGGTAAGCCAACGGGCGGTGCACCTATTGATTGGTCTGATTCTTTTCATGGATTGGGAAATGCGCCATTTCCAAAGGAGGTCAGCAATATCCTATTAAGTCCTATCGAGAACGATGATATTGAAATAAAGCCAGACGGGTTGTTATATTTACCAGAAATCAAATACAGACGGATTTTAAATAAGGCTTTTGGGCCCGGTGGTTGGGGGTTGGCGCCACGTACCGAATCTCTCATTACCCCCAAACAAATTTCGCGAGAGTACGCTCTAGTGTGCCATGGAAGACTCGTCAGTGTGGCGAGAGGTGAACAGGACTACTTCGGTGGTGACGAAAAGATTACCACTGCCTTGGAAGGCTGTAAGAGTAACGCCTTAATGAGATGTTGCAAAGATTTGGGAATTGCCAGTGAGTTATGGGACCCTAGCTTCATCAGAAAATGGAAGAAAGAGTTCTGTGATGAGGTGTTTGCCGAACATGTGACTACTAAGAAGAAGAAGAAGCTTTGGAAGTTGAAGAAAAATAAGACTCTTGACTACCCTTACAAGAAAATATAGCTGATGATCTTGATACGCTATCCACTAATACTTGTACATAGATTTCTAGACCTACATCCTGACATTAACCTCAATATGGTAGATACGTTTATTATAAATACACTCGATGTTTAACAAAAATGATGCGGTAACTAAATAACGTGGAGTTTGCAAGCTTAAGCCTTGAAAATACCACGGCCAGACCCTAATTCTTCCACAGTTTGGGATAATGGTCTTCTTCTCCAGACGTCCCAGAATTGCTGTTTTGGCAACTCTTCGTCGGTGTTGGCCATTGCGTGCTTGGTGTCTCTTCCGGCGAAACTGGGCGATTGCGACCACGAAGCATGGTCAAGGATGGCAGCGACCGCAGCTCCCGAAATACCAGTCAATACCTTGTGTTTGACAGGCATATTCTTGAACCCGGCCGTCAAACAAACCAAATTACCTAACCCTACGGCCCAGAATGTGTTCCACCCATCGTTCTTCTCCCTCAAGTTGGTTACCATACCCTTGGCTCCAGTAGCCACCGTCGCAAATGTCACCACAGTCAATGGCAACCCGATCTTGAATGTAGTTCTTTTCCATAAGTATAACCATGCGTATGCTCCCACTGTAGTATAGAACGTAAATCTGAAAACCTGGCTTGTTTCTTTCTTGGTATCCACTGGCTTCCATGGTGGGTAAGCACTAGCATTTGTGAAGTTACCGAGAGGTCTTGGCCACTTGAAAGTGGAATCTGGGAACGATCTCTTGACTTCTGCTTCTGTCTCCGACATTGTTCGCTCGATTAACCAACTATGAAACTGATAATTGACTGCTTCGTCTTGATATCCTAGTCTTACTATGGCCCAATCAACGGTAGAAGAAAAAATCGGTACCAATTTTGTGTCACGTGAAAATGAATTTTGTGTAATTTACGTTTGGGACCTAAAAATTTTCAGTCTACCGGTACTAAATAGCTAGCGATAGAGGCAAAACTAGGTGTCTTTCGGTAGTTTTCTGATAACTAGCAGATATAGACAGGTTGAGACGTCAGAATGAATAAGGGATTAACTTTAACGGCAATCGCTGGAAGTGCGTTAGTCGCGTACGCCGTATACTTTGACTACAAGCGCAGAAGCTCGCCTGAGTTCAGGAAAACGTTGAAGAAGAAGTCTGTCAAGCAGCAAAAGCTTGCGGCCAAGGAGCACGAAGAAACCAAGAAATCTAAGCTTGATACGATCAAGAAGGCGTTGACTGCCGACTTGGAGGCCAACCCTGTTCCTACTGACTTGTCCGAGAAGGAGAATTTCTTCATGCAGCAAGTTGCCATGGGAGAACAATTGGCCGCTTTGCCCGATAAGAAGATTGACGCTGCCCTTTGCTTCTACAAGGCATTAGCGGTGTATCCAAACCCCACCGACATTTTGGGCATTTACCAGAGGTCGGTGCCTGAGGAGGTGTATGAGATCGTCGTGATGATGATCGCCGTGAAGCCACCAGCAGCAGTGACCAACATTTTGGGTGCCGGTGCCGGTGCTGGCGAGCCAGAGATCAAGCCAACTGAGGAGGATTTAGATTAAGGATCGATCCAGAGTCGTTTTCCGACGGTGCGGTTCCGTAATATCGGATCACTTTGCGGTATACTTTCCGAACGATCGAACATTGTATTAATGAAACTATGTAACTCACTCGAATGTCCTGTGGCTGCATGTATTATCTAACGATTTTTTTGTGATTTGGTTTGAACGAAGCACAATTGTACATATTCATATCTCGACAGGGTTTGTCTAGGAATCTCTTTGCTCAATAAATATGATGAAATATAAATAGATGAAAATTTCTGACTCGGGTTCTGAACTATCGTAGATATTCGCTCCGTTTAAGCCCTATCTGCTCCTGCTCGAATGATGAACATTCAATCGTTCTGACCATTCGCGATCGTTGGCTGAGTCCGCTTTATCTAGAATTGAACGGTCTATTTTTATCGTTGGTCCTCACTATAAGTTCAGACATCATCAGCTGCTATTATGGGGTTGATTTTACTCGCGTATTTACTCAATCTCGTACTATTGCTCCCTCGGGCTGTGTTTGCTTTACAGGGTGATAATTCGAATACCAACAAGAGTAATTCTTCTTTGATTCAACAAGGCTTTAATGCCAGAAATTTTCACCAGAAAGGAGTAACTTTAGGAGGCTGGCTAGTTCTTGAGCCCTATATCACACCATCACTCTTCTTGGAGTTCAACAAGACAAGTGGGAGCGAAAAGGACATACCGGTGGACGAATATCATTACTGCAAAAAACTTGGCCACGATGAGGCCTTGAAAAGGTTGAGAAAGCATTGGGACACATTCTATCAGGAGGAAGACTTTCGCAACATCAAGAAGTATGGCTTGAATATGGTGCGGATTCCAGTTGGCTACTGGGCATTCGAAAGACTTGAAAGCGATCCTTATGTTCCCGGATCTGAGCAATATTTGGACAAGGCCATTTCTTGGTCCCACAAATATGGATTAAAAGTGTTGATTGATTTGCACGGAGTACCTGGATCCCAGAACGGGTTCGATAACTCGGGACTTAGAAACATAGGTCATCCTGAGTGGTTTGAACAAGATAAGCATCTCGATGTTACTTCTAGAGTTATACACAAAATCTTTTCCAAATATGGTGGACGAAATATGTCAACGGAGTATAAGGACACAGTATATGGCATTGAGGTAGTGAATGAGCCACTCTCCCCCAAGCTTTCGATGAAAAAGTTGAAAGACTACTACAAAAACAGCTATAGAGACGCGAGAGAAACACAGGCCATCAACAATACAGTTGTTTTTCATGATGCATTCAAGCCTCTAGGTTATTGGAATGAATTTCTCCCTTTTGCTAGTAATAAGTCGAATAGTACGATTGAAAACTATAATATTTTGATAGATCATCATCACTACGAAGTCTTCTCGTCTACTACTTTGAATCAATCCATTGATCAGCACCTTCTGAACATTAAGTCGTTGGGTAAGTCTATCGAGAAAGAATTAAGTCATCACCCCGCTATCGTAGGTGAGTGGCTGGCTGCTTTGACTGATTGCACTCCTTGGCTAAATGGAGTAGGTTTGGGCGCCAGATACGCAGGTGAGAAGCCTTATACAAATAAAAGAATAGGAAGTTGTGCAAATGTAAATAATTGGGATAAGTGGTCCGAAGAAAACAAGAAAAATCATAGAAAGCTAATTGAAATGCAGCTCGATCAGTATTCCCTAAGTATGGGCTGGATCTTTTGGTGCTTCAAGACCGAAACTGCAATTGAATGGGACTTTGAGAAGTTGGTAAAGTTCGGGCTCATGCCCCAGCCATTGGATGACAGAAAGTACATTGTGAATGGAACTGATACCGACAAACCCAAGCAGAAAAATCTGGCCTCCAGCAATAACGCTCTGGCTTGGAGCCTTCCTGTTTTGATTTTTATTCAGATCATAGGAATGTCGCTTAATTACATGTAGTTTACTCTCGACCTCACTATAAATTAGAGATAATTACAGCTGCTACGGAAAGATTTCGAACCAAGTTCGTTAAAACAACAACGACAAACGGACAGCATGCTTCCTTTTTAATACTCTGTTTCTAAGGATCAGATTCTTTTCTACTAGTACAATCATAATTAGACATATTAAAACTATGAACGTATTGATTATAGAGTTCCGCACGTGCAATCAACCGATTTGAAAAATTGTTCATTATGAAGCTCAATCTTGAAGAGTATCTCTTCATAATTATCAAATAAGAAAGATGGTCAAATCTGTCAATGTTGCTATTATTGGATCTGGTGTAGTCGGAACTGCATTTGTTAACCAGTTGAAGAACTTAAAAGCGTCTGTTCACTTAAATGTTGTATACTTTGCTAGGTCGTCCAAAGAGGCATTATTCTCGACTGACTATAAACCTGTTGATTTGAGCACCTACAAAACAGCGTCTGCGCAGCCAGTATTGGGGTTAGACGAGTTGACCAAGTTTTTAAAGAATGCTGCTAAACCAACTATTTTAGTTGACAATACTTCGAACGAAGCTATCGCCGATTACTACCCAAAATTTGTTAAGGAAGGTATCTCAATTGCGACTCCAAATAAGAAGGCCTTCTCTTCCAATTTATCAACTTGGAATGAGATCTTTAAGAACTCCGAAGCGGCTTCGGGAGGTTTGGTTTACCATGAAGCTACTGTCGGTGCAGGTTTGCCTATCATCGGTCCATTGAGAGACTTAATCACCACGGGAGACAAAGTTGAAAAGATCGAGGGTATCTTTTCGGGCACCTTATCGTACATTTTCAATGAATTTTCAACTACAGATGCTTCGTCCACAGTTAAATTCTCCGACGTTGTCAAGGTTGCCAAAGATTTGGGTTATACAGAACCAGATCCAAGAGACGATTTGAACGGTTTAGACGTAGCCAGAAAAGTCACTATCTTGGCTAGAATCTCCGGCTTTGAAGTCGAATCACCAACCTCTTTCCCAGTCGAATCTTTAATTCCAAAGGACTTGGAAAGGGTGCAAAGTTCTGATGAGTTCATGTCGAAATTGTCAAAATATGACGCGGACATTCAAAAAACGAAGGAGGAAGCATTATCTGAGAAAAAGGTGTTGAGGTTCGTCGGACAAGTAGACTTCAAAGAGAATAAGGTCTCCGTTAAGATTGGTAAATACGACTTTGACCACCCTTTTGCTTCTTTGAAGGGTAGTGACAATGTCGTATCCATAAAAACTCAAAGATATCCAAATCCATTAATCATTCAAGGTGCTGGTGCTGGTGCTGAGGTTACTGCGCATGGTGTCTTAGCTGATACTATCAAGATTGCAGAAAGAATTGCTGTTTAAATACGCAGGTATATCAACTAAATCATTAATATTCATTAAAATGTTATAAAACTATTTTACATTGTTAGGCATCTGTAGGCAACACGTTTTCCAGACAATCTTCTCTCCAGTTTTCCTTGGCTTCCCTGAAGATAGTTCTGAGTAACTTTTCATTAGTACAAGATGATCGAAACTTCAACATAACTTTTTGTGAATCTAGTTGATACGTCTTTATCGTATCCTGCTCAGGAATAGATATGAGTGAGGTATTTAGCCGCGTTATGTGAATATTATTTGGAGCCAAAAACAAGTCACCGTTATCTCTTAGCTCAACTATATAAGCACCAGTCTTATGAATGTATTGTGCATACTGGAAAATTGGCTTACCCCAGCTATAAGAAATTTCAATATTATCCTTCATGAAAAATACAGTTGATCTGTTGTCTAGTAGAAAATCAGAACTTTTTAGGAGGTATAGGTGATAATAAAATTTGTTATCCTTCAAGATTCGAGGATCCAGGAATTCAGGATCATTCCATGGATTAATCACAAGCTTCAAATCAACAAAGGAGTGAAATGGGTTAATCTTAGGAATCGTACATAACTCACTCCATGGCGTCTCTACCAACCTCAATCCATGTCTTTCACATAGCCTTGACCAATTAGTGATTGTATCGTCAATAAACTTCGTAGTAGTATTGAGCCACTGTAGCCTTATGTGGTAACAATGTTCTGGATTATGAACTCTATCGTAGTGAACAGTTACTATTTCTGGCCTGAAAGACTTGCCTAATGGATCAGCATTGTACTTGACGGACCTACTCAAGATAAATTTCTTTTTTTGTTTTGCTTTCGTTGAAGACCCTGCAACTGAAGATGCTTCCGAATCAATCAAATTTTGGCCGATGGAGTTCGAAGTTATATTTCTGAGATCGAGGCCGTCTTGTCCAGAGATGACGGGGGAGCTATTTGATTCAGCGTCTGAATTGTTTCTCGTGTAAGAGGGTGTCTGGTTTGCAGATTCTGACTTTTCACTGTGTTTCTTTCTGTTAAACCAGCTACTCGATTTTGAGGCCTTATAATTCTTGTCAAGGTATTCTTCTTCAAACGTATAGAAATAATAACCATCCAAAAATCCATGTCGGCTTTCAACATGCTTAAGCATGCCCTTGTCCATCAAAGTTTGTCCGTAATTAGTGGCCTCATTTCTATTATCGATATCCTCAAAGCATTCTATAAGCCACGAAACGAGTTCATTTCCCAAGAAACAATGAAGATGTTTTTTAAAATGCCATGTCCTATCCACCAAAGTAACTCCGTTCGAACTTTGTAATTCTTGAGCTAGTTGACTAAGCTTTATACCTTTGTTAAACCTGACGTTGTCTGACTGCATCAACGAATTGCCGGGCTGGTTACCAGTCGCATCATAATGTTCGGCCTGGTCACTCAAAAACTCGTACAAGTTACCTGTGTAGAAACTAATTTCCGGCAATATTTCTTCTTTTTTCCTAACTCTTTTTTTGTCCAGCTTTGTATACTTCCCTCTCTCTATCATAGCGATTAGTTTACGCAAACCTTCGACTCTGATTTCTTCATCAGTCAAGTGCTCGTTGGATATAAAATAGGCATTTTTAGGAATAGCAGATGGTAATACTACGAATTTCATTTTATGGAACTGCCTCCTCTCAACAGGCATTGCATCATCATATCCGGCAACAAGTTGATCGAACTGGTTCCAATTATATTTTCGTGGTCTAGCATTAATAAAGTCAACTTTAGCCGGTGTATATTCCTCAACATAACGAGTCCTGATTAAAGGAATGTAACTTTTCCTTTTATGATCTTGTATTCCGAACATGCTGGTATTTGACTTGTCTTCAATCTTTCGAAATAACTGAACATATAAATTTCCATTGTAATCACAAAAAATCCTATGAATTTCATCGTCCAATGACATATAAATTCTGGCACCATAACAATTATCTTTTGGAAAGTACTTTATAAGAGAATCCGCATTGCCACCCGGCTTTTTTTCAGATTCGTAACTTCTTACTCGGTCACCAAAGCAGATTTGAAATCCTAATAGAAGTCTTAGCTGAATCATCTCTCTCATTAAGTCATGAGTAGTCTCTATCTCCAAATTGTTGTCTGGGTTCAAGAATACGCTATATATTTGAAACGTATACTCGGTATCAAGTTGATGCCTTGAAGGAAAGCTCGACGTGGTAATAGGCAAGGCAGCTGGTGATTCAAAGGATCTCCACTTTACTAGCCTGCGCTTTATGTTAGGGGGAAACACATCGTTCCACCTACTCAAACGGAGAAATGCCAACATATCAGAATGCAGCTCTCTTGAGGGATTTTGTATCCTGGTAAACAACAAATTTGCTGGGTTTTGAATGTCTTGTTCAAGGTTTCCTGTCGAGTTTTGGTTTCTCCGAATCTTCAAATCTGACAACTCTCTTTTCTTTGAAATGTGCTTAGAATTGTCATGGGTAAAAGAATCACTCTCCTTCGTCAATCTGGCTGTAAGATTATCCTCCTTCATTTGATGAGTGATTGCCACGTCCTTTATACTCCGGAGAGTCGACGCAGGGGTTACAGCCTTTGGTGTTAAAGTCCTCTGAGAGTGAGCACTTGCGGACAGGAAATTTTTCAGTCGCTTGTCATCAGAAGTTTTATTCAACGTATACAAGGATGACAAAGCCGAATTTTCATTTCCTTTACTTGTAACAGTACCCAATACAGATGAGTTCGTTGTTGAAACGTCAATTTTTGCAGTAGAAGAGTTCGGCAAAAGCGAGGTATTCTTGTTCCGAATTAAAGACAAAGCTCCTTTCCCATCCCTAGAGGACGATAGCTTGATGTCTTTGTCCTGATTATTCATTGTATAATTGGAGGCCTTAGTGTCGAAGTTAGAATTGGACTCAATCCTATTTACTGGTTTAAAAATATCGCCGTCATAGTTATCCATGGCCTCAGTTACCGACTTTGCGTCTTTGAATATTTTAAACCGTTCAATTTCAATCTCATTAACCTCGTTTTCCATTAGTCCCATCATCTGCAATTCGTAAATCTTACAATGGGGTATCCATTGAGTCGAATTTGCAGTACTCTCCTTGTAAAATGAAATGTCACACCAGTGTGGAACACAGTGTGAAACTTCGCCATTATTCAAAGGATCCCTATAGCGGAACAACGGAACGACATGTAGAGGAGGTTGACTCAAGCAAACGATGTCTAATGCACTATCAATGCTTAGCATCTTCTTACTTGTCTCATACATCAAATGGTAATCCACATCAAATAACCCTGTACCAGGTGTTACTAAAATAAAATGATTCAAAGAATGCTTTAAGTCTGTATTCATGAACCTGTCATTCGCCAAATTTATTCCTACATTTATAGCTTCTAGAACATTGCCCTTAACAGATGGTAATGATTTTCCGCCCATTGTGAATTGACCTCCGTTTTCAGATTGACAATTCAACATAATGTCTCTTTTAAAATTGGCAAACTCCAACCTTAAGTTTGCCATAATTCTGTTCCAATGCAAGATGCTGACTTGGTCAACTACAACTCTGAAGTAGTCCCGACGACTATTCGGCCTCTCTCCATGGCCTAAAGAAGCCCAAGGTATGTTCGTCAAATCAACACTCGTAAACAAAACAATAGTAATCGAATGATGGGTGTTTTTATCTCGCCATCTTTTAAATATCTTGGGGAACAAAGTATTCACTAGTTTGTGAAACATTATCTCTCCAGTTTCTTCGAAATGCCACATCTCACGAGACAACTGAACCAAGAATACTAGCTTTGCACTTTTGGATCGAAATACTACTTTCGTCTTGTCGCAAATCAATGCAGAAAAAAGTTCTTTGCCGTCCTTATAAATTCGCTTAACGACCCCTGTTCTGTTGTTTAAGAACGAAAGCCTCTTCTCAAAATAGACACACATTCCAACTAAAGAAGCAGAAAAGGTCCACATCAAGTCCCTTGATAGGTTGATGTCTTTAATGAATATCTCAATTGTATCAGCTTCCACCGACTCGATATTTGTCAAGCTTCTTACTTGAACTAAACTTCTAGGAGGCAAATCCATTAGATTCTGTAAGGGGCTAGAAAGAAGTGATATTTGATAATTCGCTTTCGTTTTTGATGGAGCGGTATTGGTACTGCCGGTAGTCGTAACGTTATTGCCGGCAGGCAGACTGGGGTGGTTGCCATTGACCGTTGTGGGCTTTGAGTCTTTGGAGAGCAATGACTGATTTTGAATTATAAATATCAATCTCTTCAGCTTCTTCTCTGATTCGAACGGTTTGAGCGGTACCAACTCACATACATCTCCCTCTTTCAAGCCCGGAATCACGCTGGCGTCGATTATCACGTCCTCTATGGACGTCCGCGCCTCGTGAAACCATACCGTAAGCTGAATCTGAACAGCTGTGGCGTTCGAATCGTTCCCATTGGCATCTGCATTGGAGATTCTTCGTACACTGCTCTCGACCTTGCTGTCACTACCGCCAGACTTCGGATTCGTACTTACTCCATCGCTAAGTTTACGCTTGCCAACTGTCAAGGTATTTTGGCTCGTGCCATTCCTTATGCCCCTCCTTCCATCGCTCCTCATATCACTAGAAGTAGAATGAAAATTTCTTCCAATGGTCAATGTTGTGCCATTTGAGCCCATGGCTGATGCCTTGGGCGCCCCATTCACCACACCGCTTTGGTAGCTTTGCCTCGTTCTGATACTCGAAGCACTCGAGTGGCGACTGGGTTTCGCTTTCTGGTCAGACGATGTATTGTAGATCCTCGCATGTTGCATCTTCCCTACCTTTTGCTAAAACACCACTAAATTTCATTTAAAAGATTCTGATCTCCAACATAATTTTTCGCATTCAGTTTAATTAACGGTGAATCACCTCCATACGCCCATACCTATCAACATCCATTAATATATATAAACTATACAGTTTTCACGACAAACTCATCCAAAAACCACTTATGAAATCTGTGGTCTTCAGACAACTCGGGATGAAACGAAGTGCCTAGCTTCGTTCCCTGTCTGACCGCCACTATAAATCCGTCCTCCAATTGATGTAAGACCTCTACTGGAGCACTATTTACGTAGTCATTCTTGGCATATATAATGTCCGTTTCGGAAACATTGTTGCCGGCTTCTTGGGCCCATTGGGATTTTCCCTCAGATAAAATTTTGGCGATAACAGGAGCTCTGATGAAAACGGTGGGGAAGTCGCTCACATTGACGATAAAGGATGAGAAATCCAAATCGGCCTGAAACGACTGAAGCTGTCTCCCAAAAGCGTTTCTCTTCACCTGTATGTTCATTCCTCCGAGTAATTGTTGGCCAGGCTTTCCGTTGACAATTTGCTCCGATAAGAAAATCAACCCGGCGCAGGTTCCCCAAACAGGCTTTTCCAGCTTTACAAACTCCCTCAACGGTTCGAGCAAGCCAGTGCGGTGTGCTATCAATGATATTGAGGTGCTCTCTCCTCCAGGAATAACCAATCCATCGCATTGTTGTAATTGCTGTACGGTTCGCACCTCGATGAACCCAAACTCATAGTCGGAATATCCTGTCTGTGTTGCAGCCTCAAAATGCTTGATGTGCTCCAAAAATGCCCCTTGTAGCGCAAGCACCCCCACTGTTACCTTCTTCGTTACTGTCATTGCCGTTATTCCTACTTTTCACTATATTTTACAATATTTTCACTTTTTCCGGCCGTTCTGTTTGTCGCTTTCACGCTCAGATATATGCCCCAACCTCACGATTAGTTCCTGCTTGCCACTATTCCGTCCCTATATTGACTATTGGTTTATTTTCGATACCCTGCTACGTAAGGCTCGTTCTAAGCTTCCTAAATATCTTATCTCCTATTTTCCCGAGTAAACGGTGATTACTCCTGGTATAAACGCTTAGAAGTACCTTTAGTGAGTCAATTATATATATACTTGACTCGGGCCTGCTCGGCAAACGCTCGGTCTCCCCAATAAGTACGCCATAAGATAAGAAAAAAGCCTTACAAACGTGCCTGTATTTCTCGGGGGCAGCTGACCGACTCTCCACCGTAGGCGACCCGAATTTAAATATTGTCCCCAGTCACATTTGCCCTATCATAACCTCGTAAGTTGACTAAACTTTCTCGCCTGAGTCACTGAAAAATTATTAATATATAGTTGACTAATATCACCATAATTGGAATTTGTAACTAGAACACAACTAATTAAGGACAACAAGTACCAGATAGCTAGATAGAGTAGTAAAGGAAAATGACACAAGAATTCAAGATCAAGGCTGGCTTGGCCCAAATGCTTAAAGGGGGAGTTATCATGGATGTTGTGACCCCAGAACAAGCTAAAATTGCGGAGAGAGCAGGAGCCTGTGCTGTCATGGCGTTAGAAAGAATTCCAGCAGACATGAGGGCGTCGGGCCAAGTATGCCGTATGTCAGATCCGCAAATGATTAAGGAAATCATGAAAACGGTGTCGATTCCGGTGATGGCCAAGTGCAGAATCGGCCATTCTGTGGAAGCGCAGATCTTGGAAGCGTTGGAAGTGGACTACATCGACGAGTCAGAGGTGTTGACACCCGCGGATAAGTTGTACCACATCCAGAAGGACAAGTTCAACGTTCCTTTTGTGTGCGGGGCTAGAAACTTGGGGGAAGCTTTGAGAAGAGTCAGCGAAGGTGCTGCAATGTTAAGAACTAAGGGTGAAGCCGGAACCGGAGATATCTCAGAAGCAGTGAGCCATATAACTTTGATCAAACAACAAATCGACCACGCGTTGTCTTTGAAGACTGATTCTGAGGTCGAGGCCTACGCTAAAGAATTGCGGGTGCCACTCGAAACATTGAAAGAGTTGATTGCGAACCAAGGAAAGTTTCCTGTGGTTAACTTTGCAGCTGGAGGTGTTGCCACTCCTGCCGATGCAGCATTGTGTATGCAATTGGGGTGCGACGGTGTCTTTGTCGGCTCCGGGATTTTTAAATCTAAAAACCCAGAAAAATTGGCCAAGGCCATTGTCAATGCCGTCAGTCATTACAACGACCCCAAGAAAGTATTGGAATATTCCACAGATTTGGGTGAGTTGATGTTTGGTGTCAGCATCGATTCTTTAAAAGACAACGAGAAGGTGTCCACTAGAGGATGGTAGGCGGATACATGTTTACGTGCGGTTTATAATCGGCTGCGCATGCAGGCCACTGTAACAGTGTATATTCAGTCATAAACAGAAGCATCAAATATATAAACATCGACCACTCTCACCTTATAAAAATCGAAGATATCTTGGTACTAATGTCGTCTCTGTTCTGATCGATGGTGATGATTTCCTTGACAAACCGGTTCAAGTCTTTTGGCGTACTACTGCTGATCCCCAAGTCGTCTGAGCATACGACCAACATGTCCGGCTTCAAATTCTTCAAGATGTTGAAATACCCTTGCATATTGCTGCTCTGGAGAAGCTTGTAATTGTTTATCATCGTTTTAGGCAAATTGTATTTGTCCATATCTGCGGCGCCGCCAATGTTGCACACCAAGTCGTCCAATGAAAGGTTAGGGGGCAAAATGAATGTAACGTTTTCCGAATTCACCAAGATCTCGTTTAACGGCAACTGCGAGCTGAGGATCGAATGTGACAACGTCACTGCGATGGATTTCTTGGTATACTTCTTGGCCACCTTTAATTTCTCCAGAGCCGTCTCCGCGTCTCCTCGCCCATCTTCAATGCCTTCCTGCTGTACATATTTGCTATATATTTTGTACGAAAGCGTCACTATTGATGTGGCTACCAATGCTGTTATCCATAATCTGGGGCTTCTTTGGGCTCTGCTAATTTGTGTTGGTGCCATCCCTACTGTACAAAGTTGTCAGTGGAGATAAATGCTATTGTGACCTGTTCTACTTTCAACTGATGCTAATAATTATGACTATGTCGGTGTATAAGGCTATATATATAGAAGAAGTAGAAGAGAGAGGTAAAGGAGGGGTTTAGGAAAAATGTTGAACCAGCGACATCCGGTAGAGACATCACGCCAGCGCGCTAAGATCGAATTTGAATCTCCGGGGTAGCAAGCCCGGAACTAGCGTTTGTATACTCCCAACACATTTAAACATCTACAAAACCTACTGTCAAGATGAAAAAGTACTGTGGGTAGATTATAATAAAATTAGGACATGGAAGCAGCACACAAGATACCTGGTGTTGCTGCCAGCTGTAAAAGGGAGTCAGGGACAGGAAATGTTCTGTAAGCAAAAGTTCATTTCCTCCTCATCGAGAGATTTGATGTAAAGACATTTGGAAAGAAGGTCTTTCTGGATCGGTATGCGGTAATAGGAGGACCATTCTATGCACTGCGATAACGATTTAACGATGTGGACTGAAGTTCTGAATTTGGAAAAATTGATGATTTTGGGGTCCAAGGGGGCTGCGGAGAGTTGTGCGCAGGACTGGGAACTAGTTTTCGCAGCCTGTGACGAGGCTATAAATGACGGACGTTCTGCGTTGAACACGAGGTCTGACAAGTATAAGCCCACAAACGGGATACAGCCATTAGATGGTTTCATGTGGTTGATGCGTACGCGGAGGTTGAAGAAGTTTTTCAACGGTGATGCGAGGTCTTCCAAGTTCTTTAAGATTAAAATATCGCCTGGCGGGAGATTTTTCCATGTTTCGCTCAACCTCAGCACCTTCTCCGAGGTGAGGGCTAATATTGTCTGCATAAGGGTGGCAAAGTTTTGTAGCACGTAGCAATTGTGCGCAACGTGTATAAGCCGGGAAATAATGCCAATCCGCTCAACCTGGGTCTTGGTGAGTAGTACCTCCGAGATAATCCAGTTGACCATTAGATTAAATCTGGCAATCACCAAGTTGACGCCCTTATTGGCGCTGAAGTAGGTGTCGTTAACCATGATCTCAAGCCAACTATTCACGGGGTTGAGCTCTTTGTTCCAACGCAACTCTATCAACTCCTTCCAGTCTATGTCCTGCAAAATGTCCTTTTCGATAACTGTGAAGTGGTTTGCCAATGTCTTAGAGTCGTAGCTCAAAATAAACGAAACATGCGACCCGCTGCTGATGACTTCGGATACTAAAAGGCGTGCTGATGAGGCAATATACCCGTCAAGTATAGCCTTAGGCAGTGGATACTGGTTAGGACTAGAAACCCCACTATTCAATATGAGCCCACTACCGGTATTACAAGATGGCATGGCATTTTGCTTGGGAGTCCTGATACTACTCCTCACTGGGGTGAGTGGCCGTTCTTGAGTCATGTTGACAATGTCACTTGGATAATCTGTAATATCTCGAGTATCCGCGTTGTTTATTTCATTCAAGATATCCTGTGTGTCTTCTTGTACAACGTTCTGGCTCAATTCATCGGCTGCTTTTTGTGAAGTGCTCTCGCTCCTACTAATATTTCCTATCTCTTCTAACTGCAACTTTTTGCCTTCTAGCTTGTACAACGCAAAGTCGACAGGATGTTCAGATTTAAAGCTCTCATCCGGTATATCTGCTAGCTGTTTTAAGACAAAAGTGCTGATGCCAGGTATGGCGACCGAGTTGGAAGATGACCTACTAGTTTGAGTATTGTCATTTTGAGCTACCGCTGAACTAGGTTTGGATTTCCCAGCTATCGAAAAGAATGAACAATCGGACATTTCCAGTTCTCTGAAAACTGTCTTGGTTTCAGTATGTTTTTGTTCATGCGAGATATCTGAACCATCTCCGAATGGTAATTCGGAGAAAGAGCGTAGATTACTGAAACCTGAGCTCTTTCTTAAGGAAGAAGATCGCGAGAGAAACGACAACATTGACATAGCTTCAGCACTACCAGCTGAGTCACCAACGACTCTTTGATCGTCAATGCCTGCGACTGTACGTATATTTTTGTAGCCTGCCTTTTTTCTTAAGTCTCCGTTATCACTGTCCTTATGCAGTTTACCTTGTGAGCCATTAGAAATTGAAAACGCAGAATCATAGCTGAGATAAGACTTCGTTGAGTTTTTGCTGTTGTTTCTGAAAACAGAACCTGATGAATTTTTGGATATGGTTGACATTCGCTTACGGTTCCCGTTATATGCAAGGTTAGTTTCATCAAAACTGATTCTCCTAACAGAGCTTCTTTTCATCAGCTGCGGGCTCATTGCAATTCCTAAATCGGCGATCTCGGCATTGTAATCAGTCATATTACTTGGAGTCGATATCGACGACTGAAGAGATTTAGTCGATTGGTTGTTCATAGCATAACGGGGAAATGGAGGCTCCTCCGTTTTCAAATCAGGTATATCTTCTTGAGACCCTTTACTGTCTTCATTGGTTTCGTCAATGTTAATTTCTGATCTATGCTGCGAGCACTCCAAATCCAAATTTCCTTCGTCATTCCAGTTGATGCTGGCAGGTCTTTGAAATGAAGACTGATTAGAACCATCGTATGAATTATCTAGACTACCAATAGCTGACTTGCTTTTGGGATGTTCATGCTTACTCATTTCATCATCCCTTGGCCCGTCGGTGTTGACCAAGTGGTCAATTTTACCGATGTTTAACTCTGATAAATCATTTATATCAATGGAAGAGTTCACGTCAACAATTTCGTGCCTTGGTTCTAGATGAGTACTTGGTTCGATGCCCGTCAGTCTGGGCCTTCTTTCTGGTGAAGCCATTACGTCGATATGTTCATTTTCAAGACCGTTTAACTTTTCATCCTCATTAATATCTACATCCACGAACTGATCCTCCCTGCTGTCGAACTCTTCGTCACCATCTACGTCCCTTTCAATTATCACATCGTTGGGACCATCATTGCGAGCATAATATCTTATCAAATATTCCAATTCGTCTACCATTCTTGCACACAATATATCAATTCTATCGCCTATTGCGGTAGAATCAGGAACGGACATACGACTTGCTATATCTCTCATCAAATCCTTTTCGTTATTGCTGTTCACTTGTGGTATTACGGTAGAAGCTGTTTGACTGAACGATCTTTTCCACCCTTCAACAAATCTCTTAATAGATTTTTTTCTACCAACATCTCCAGACAATTCATCCCCAAGTCTAGCAGTTTTAGAATTGCTCGTATCCTTATACGGGTTTTCCAATTGAGTCAGGTTAGGCTGCTTCACAACACAATCCATCTTTTTTACCGGAGTAGGCGGCAAAATAGAAGTTACTTTTGAGGATGGAAATTTTATGTTACCACTGGTCGAAAATCCCATCATATCCATCTTTACTGGCGAAGAATTTCCAAGCATGCTGGCATTCCTTTCGTTCTTGACTGGTGTTACTGCAGTGGCATTTGACCGAGGATTCTTTGATGTCTTTTTCAATCCTAGAGATGAATCCTGAATATTCATATGATTATGCTTAGTTGAAGAGGTAAGAGGCTTCTTTTCGACCTTGACGTCCTTCAATTTTTTACCTTTAAGCTCTTCTAATTTCATGTTTAAGGAGCCTCTAGACGACTGATGATGGAGAAAAAGATTATTTATCGAAAGCTGGGGATTTTCGTCATCGTGGCAGGCATTGTCGAATATGAGACACTTAAGCTGGCTTTTTTGGTCATATAGTGATAACATGGCTGACCTCCTATAAGACGGATTTGTGTGAATGGACATGTCAGTATTGCTTTTAGATATTTTCTGCACCCGAGAGATTTCGGATGCCATTGGTAATTTGTACTGGAGAATATTGTCAACTATTAGATCGAGGTCGATACCCACGCCCCAAAAATCGTTTATCAATGATATCCAATGGATTTTCAAGTCCTGCAATATTTTTTTTTCGAAAATCAAATCTTCTGTAACCAAATTCGATTCGATGGTAATCTTATTCAAGTTATGGGTTAAGAGGTCACATAAATTATGGTCATTATTGAAATCGTCCACGAAGTAGTTTAATATCCAGTGTCTTAGCACTACAAAAGTTCTTAAGAGGACCAATTTTCCGAGTTGCTTGTTTAATTCGTTCTCTGAATTGACGTACTGTAACGACCATATCAACCGCGTAACTAGCAGGCTCATCACCTGCTCGCTATCCACAAAAAGTCTGTATGTTAAAAAGAAATCACATACTAAGTTGTAGTCAATCACCGTAGGCGAAGTTAATTGCACTACCAATGCCTTTAATGTTGCATGGTTGATCAAATCAGGATTAGCTGCGTCAAAGCTCACCACGTCCTCGCACTCGGGCCTGAGGCTCGGAAAAACTCGCTCGTCGTCAAATATCGACTCGCCATGATTGCCGTATGCAAATTCTGGATGTATCTGAGGCCCTTCTAACTTTGCCGCCGGCTCTTCCTCAAGGCAACCTGAATCGGTGCTTAGTGCTGCGCTCGCTCCCTCATTAACATCACATTTGGGCAGCTTATCAGCACTTTCTTGGTCTCCTTCGTCTGCCTCGTCACTTCTATACTTTCCAATTTCATTTCCTTCAATGGCGCCCGGCAAGCCTGTCACCGTATGTATCTCTGGGCCCATGTCTTCTAGTTTATCATCCGTTTCCATGAGACCGGTCATGGAATTGTATTCACTCCCTGCTCTTGAGAGTGTATCTGAAATCAGAATGGTGATAGAAGAAGCCAAAAAGCAAATAAAACAGCGATTATAGTTTTTAGACCTTGACAAAGAAAATTCTCTTGAAAATATGATTGTTAGTTGTTTTGTTAATCGATTGTTTATATTTTTACACGAATGTTTATGTTAACGCGAAAGCAAAATCTGGACCATGCTTACATAAATGCAAATCATTTGTATCAAAGTCGGTAATTATTGCCCTGTAACACTATATAAGATGTGTCTCGAAGCTTAAGTATCGAGAGACGAGTAGAAGCCAGGGATGGCCGATGACATATCGTAAAACTAAGTAGACGTGCTATACAATCATAAGTTTTGTAAGTTCTCAGCAATGACGCTTTTGAGGGCGGCAAAGGGGGACGCTCTGTACTGGGGGTTTTTTAGCACATTGTTGAAGTTCTTGCTCTCCTGGATCATTATTTTCGAAAAGCCCGTCAGTTTGACGGCGTTGGGCTTATTGGAAATTGGCTTCGATGCTTTTATGTACTCCTTTTTGCTTGCGTGCTCGGGGTTCGAACTGACTATGTTGGTGGTTTCAGGGAGGTTCAGAAGCAAATCGTCCATTTTTGGTTTCAAGTCGTTCTTGGCCTTTCTCTTACGCCGTCTCAATGCGGATTTGGATATACCGCTCGATGTATTTGCCGAAGTTTCGAGACGTTGTGTAAAATCCTGTGTTTTGTTGGACTGTTTGTCTTTTTTTGACACTTTCAGCAACTTTAAGAATGGATTTTCGTGGTAATCATCTGCCTCGTTGTCCTGCTCCTTGAACTCGGCTATCTTGCTCGTTATGGTTGATTTCGATTTGGACTTGGCAAGCTTATCTCTTATCGTTGTTCTTTTCTTCACTGCCTACAAAATTAAGTTAGTTTTACCGGCTCATAAATCGATCCCATCTCTTCTGTACGGTTGCCACTATACATACCATGACCTCCAACACAAGTGCTATTTTCTTCACTAATGAACCCTCTTCAACTAGTGGGTTGATTGAAAAAAATCGATGCGATGCTAACATGTAAAGAAATTATCTAACCTGCAAACAGTTTTTTTTTGCAACTATACCTCTGGTCTCTATATGAATACTTGGCTATATAAAAGAAAGACTCCATATATGAGTACCAGGAGCTAGAAAGTTATAGCTACCAAATAAAGAGAAAGATATTGCTGTGTTTCATAAATTAGAGATTGTTTTTTTTCTCGGAAATATTTTGCTCAATGGTCTTATAATTCGAAGTTATTCATGAATAGACGCCAATAGAAGAAGTAACGCTGAGAAAATAACAATGTACACCACTTTGGGCAACTCAAGATTTTCTTGCATCCTCAAGAGAGTCTGATCTATGCTCTTAAATCCGTCGCTGGTCTTTATTTGAGTTGAAAAGCTTTTGGCTGTTGTATTCGTGGACTGGAGGAATTTTTTGGCCTTAGTTTTGGTGGTGTTGACAAACCCGGGGGGCAATAATCCTAATTTTCCCAAACGCTTAAAGTCCCATTCAATTGAGTCTTCTGTTTTGAAGCACCAAAATATCCACCCATCGCCGTTTTCCGAGAAAGTTTGGAATTGGGAATGAATAAATCGTTTAGTGTCGTCTTTGAACTTGTCCGACCACGAATCCCAATCTGAATGGTTAGCACAGCTCCCCACCCGAGGTCCACTTCCAAACGTGCCATCATATCGCGCACCTAATCCTACACCATTAATGTACTTTGTGCAGTCAGTGATAGCTCCCGAGAACTCTCCAACAATCCTGTTGTGCGGTTGCTGAGCCATAGCCTTGCCTTGGTCTTCGACGTTTTTGATGTGCTGATCAATGTTCAAGGCCACCTGGTGTTCAGAAAATATCTCGTACAAATGGTGATCCATGGTCATATTAGGATACTTTTTAGTGTCATTCATAAACCAGTCCCAAGAGCCAATGGGCAAAAACCCATCGTGGAAAAATAAATTTGCAGTAACCTTTTGTGCCCTTGCCATTGCATATGCGTCCATATAAAATTCCTCCAAAGTATCAAGATCCAAGACAAACCCAAATGGTTCATTGACTACTTCAATACTAGTTACAACATCCGCATAACTAGGCCCTCCGTATTTATCGAAAAAGTACTCCAACACATCCATTGTTAAGTCCATGTATTCTTCCTTTTCGAACCATCGTGGGGGACCACCACTATTACCCGAATTGTCAAACCCATTTTGAGAGCCTGGCATGCCATGTATATCGATTTGTACTTCTAACCCATACTTGGCAGCCCATTTGATTCCTTGGTCTAGGTAGTACTCCTGTCCTTGGACATAGGGATCGTCGGGTAATAACTTGAAGGCCCAATATCCTATTGGAATTCTCACCAAATTTAATCCATGGTTTGCGATTTCCTTAAAGTCTTCTTCGGTGTAGAAAGTGGACCAATGCTCCTCCAATACCTCTTTGGCCGCTTTCTTGCCCAATATAGAGCAGAAAGTATACTCGTCCTTCGGCTGCTTTCCTGTTTTGTGACGTACTGAATCGAACAAACTTGGAACTATCCAAGGCTCCAAAACTAACCATCCACCAATGCTAACTCCATATATCTTATCTTTAGGTGCTCTCTGATGCTCATTCCCAACATGTTTTGTTCGGGGCCAAGTCTCTTTGCGAAAATGTGAATAATCAGCGATAAAGTTCTGCTTTCCCTGATATTGACCCAAAACGGTCGGCAAGACACCTAAAAATATTACAGCAGCATCAAAAAGCCTAACCATACTGCTTTGTTTTATTCTATGTTTAGTGCGATGAAAGAAACCTTTTTAGGTGAGCCTGGAACCACAGATCAATAGTTGCAAAAGATGCCATGTACGCAATGGCCTTATTTGTGTAATGCTATATGCAGTATTAGGTTCCTTAATGAAAAGTAATTCATAAAAAAACATAGTACTATGGCATAGATAGCAGTAGCTGAAGAACTAATAGGACAACCAACGAGGAGAAGTTGGTGAAAGACATTGCTCATAAGTCCAGAGTGACTTGTAAATTATTATAGGTTAATAACCGTGAAAACAACGAATATCGAAAAGGAGATAGAGTATTCTGACTACGATGAGTAGTTTATCACTAGCCGATGAGCCGGCAAATGCATACAAAAAAGAGTCGGGTGTGGCCCGGGGGGATGATACAGATGGTGCAATAATAAAAGATTTGAATGATACAAATAACGGATCAAAGGAGATAGTCATTGAGAATGACCCCAAGATTGAAGATTTGAATTTGGACGATGAGATAAAGAACATATTAGACAACGAGAGAGACGAAGTGCCCGAGGATATAGCCAAAGTAGTAGCAAAGAGCAACGAGGAAATAGCGACACAAATGAGTTTCCAGGATTTGCAAGATTTAGATGTGAATCTGCTTGACAAAATACAACACCCTATGAATAAGATTGTGATGGATGTGGACGACGGCGGTAGGACGGAGAGCAACACTCATTCACCCGATCCCGTAGAAAAGTTGCCAGATACAGAAAAGTCGTCATCAGAAAATAGCGTACGAAAAGATCACTCCTTTGTTCCAGTTACTAGTGAGGCAGCATTGGGCGGAACGAGCCATAATGATGAGAAAGATGGTTCCAAAATTTCAGCTTACGCAAGACTAGATTTTGAAAACTTTACGTTTTTTGTTCAGACATTGCAAGTTATCTTGGGAAGAAGGTCTAATGATGAGCTAATGCAAACGTCTCATCATGCGGTGGACGTTCATTTAAGCTCAACTAAAGCAGTATCGAGGCGGCATGCAAAAATCTTCTATAATTTTGGTACTCAAAGATTTGAATTATCCATATTAGGCAGAAATGGAGCTTTCGTTGACGATGCGTTCATCGAAAAAGGCATAACTGTACCTTTAGCTGATGGAACTAAGATTCAAATTGGCAACATACCGTTCTCCTTCGTTTTACCGTCGGTGGATGCGCATACAATTAATGAATCTCGTGGAGGCGTTGATAAGCCTTTCAATCCGACTGATGCCATAAATTTGAGATCCAACCTCTATAACCCCAATACATCATCGTTGTCAGAAACATCAAACTCAAAGACCGATCCCAAGTCGCCCATCGCACCTGCTAAATCCAAGTCGCCTGAACACCCCAAAGTAGATTCCAACTTGATTAAAGGCGGCTCTCGCTCCAGTTCTATATCGGCTCAACCTACCCAGAACACTCGCAGGTTCTCTGCGCATAAGTCTGATTCTAGAAGACCGTCCAATTCTAGGAAGAAATCAATTGCATCCGTAACCCATGATGAGATCGAAGATATTTTGAAGGAGTTGGGGTCCAATTCTGTAAATGCGGTCGAAGAAGAAAACGAATCTGAATTGATAGATCCAGAACTTCAGTCCATACTTCATGAATCTCAGCAAACTGACCAACACCAACCCGGGTCAAATGATATAGATGTTGATGAAGAAAATGTTTTGAAGCTAGCTCAGTTTACAGAGGAAGCTAACGAAGAAGACGAAATAGATAAACTTGTTAAGCAACACAACCTTGAGCAGGGGGTCTCGTGGGATGAGGATGAATTAGACCAAGATGCTGAGAATGGTATAAGTGAAGTACATGATATTGACATGGACTTATCATTGCTAGATCAAGAAATCGCTACACTTGCGCCCCTAATAGATGCTCACCATCAAGATTTGATGAAGGAGAAGGAGGAGAAAAGAAAGCAGCTAGAGCAGGAAAAAAGGAAAAAGGAACTGCAGCAACTCAGGAAGGTGTCTTCAAAAAAAGGCAATACGCAGGCGAAAGGAAATCTTACTAGTCCTCCTACAACGTCCCAGTTACCTCCTCGCTCCATGCCCCTCATGGGCAAACCTGCAATTCCAAGGATGGGCAGGCCAGCTTCAATTCAGCCGCCAGCATCGAGATTATATGGAAGACAAGCTCCCATCAATGGTTTATCCAAAGCGCAAATGGTAGACAATAGACTAGCTACCACCACTGCACCGCTAGCAGGTCTTCCTACACATTTAGTTGCTCAAGGGTCTGCTAACTCTGGCTTACCACTAAAGATCGCTCAAGGTACTCATCATTCGATGGCGCACTTGGTCTCCAATTCAATATCATCATTAATACCGCCAAAGCCACCAGCACCCAAGTTAGAAGTCCTGCCCATAATAATACCATCATCTGCACCGACTTCTACCACATACTCATTACGAGCAATAACTTTAGATTATGAAGTGATTTTACCACCAATTTGTGTCCCCAAACACTTAGAGGATCAAAGAAATACTCCCAAGTTGCCCAGAAAGAAAAAAGATTTCAATCAAATTAAAAAAGCAGCAAAGAGTGTTTATACTATCGATGAAATACCTGAACACTATAGAATAAAGCCTACTTTATCCTATCCTTTGATGATAACAAATGTATTAAAATCTAAAGGGGGCGAAAGAGGCTTGACTCTCTCTGAGATAAATGAAGCCATCAAAGATACATACCCGTATTACAAATATTGTCCAGATGGTTGGCAAGCGTCTGTTAGTCATAACGTTACTTTGAACAAGATTTTCAAAAAGATTTTCAAAAGAGACGATATTTCAGGCTGGACTTGGGGAATAGATGAAGCTTACATTGACGAAAGAGAAAAGGTGAGACAGAAACAGCAAGTACTTGCTGCCTCAAAAGCAAAGGAGGCGGCTATAAAGGCTGAAGAGTTGAAGCAAAAGCAAAGGTTAGATGCTCAACAAGGAATACCACACAATATAGTAGGACGAAACTTTGCATCTCCCTACGGCTTACCTTCATTGAATACCGGGATCCGTTTGCCTCAATCCCAATTCATATCGCAATTCCAGCAAAAACAAATGGCAGGATCCAGTGATGGTCAAAAGCCCAAGACTATAGCAGAACTTGCAAGCGAAATCAGGAGAGACGGCTTAATCGGTTCGAAGGCGCCTCTTTATTTCAAGCCTCAGTCAACGTTACAGGTGAATAGTAGCGGCGAATTAGTAGAGCGTAATGATATACCTGCCACGGTTTCGTCATCGGCCGCCTCACCTGTCACATCGCAAGCTTCCATGTCTACCAACACAATCAAAGCTCAACTAGCTGCCAACAGGTCACAATCTCCTGTTTCTCATTCACAATCTCCCAAACCCCAACAGGTTCAGCCAATTGATGGTCTGAGACCTAAAATGAATCAGGACACAAAGAAGTCATTAGCTTATTTGCAAAAGGAGCTCTTCACCTTATACAAAGCAAGGAAATTATCATTCAACACCGCCACAACTACAGAAGTAATCACTAAGGCATTGGCAACCACAATTGCCCAGGTAAACATAATTGGTGTTAAAGCTGGATGCGGTGACAATGCTTTAAGTTTTTTAGTTGAAAAGGCGCCACAGCAAGTCAGCAAGATCCTTGATATAGCATTAACAAAATCCATAAAAGAGAAACAGGGTACTTTATCGTCTAGAGCTTCTAGTAATAGTGGCACCCCAGGGCCAGTACCTAAATCACAAGTATCTAGCCCAGACAAGCAGCCAGCTCACTTGGTTGGTCAGCTACAACCAAGCGGAGCGCGGTCTGAAAGTGCATCAGGACACGGTTCTCCTGTACAATCACATAGAAATGGAGACACAAACGAGCCGAGTGCGCCTGATACAGAGCGTCCACTGAAACAGCAAACTCCCAACGAAGGCCGTCCAAGCTCATCACACGAACCCGGCAACCAAACTGATATAGTACAGCCTAGTTTGACTGACGTGAAGAAAGAATCCCTTGACGTCACACCCTCATTACCAAGACCGCCAGTGTACAAATCAGGCTTATCAAGACCTCCTACATTCACAGGGAAGTCAGAATTCCCGGTTGCTGTCTCACCCTCGCTGCAGCCGTCAACCTTGTCTCATTCCAGCATCCTAGGCAAGCCTCAGAGCTTTGCCAGGCCTAGTGCTTTTGCCAATCCACCTCAATTCTTATCCAACAAGCCATCGAGACCGGTGTTCCACACCAACACTAGCAAAGATGAAAGAGCAAAACCACCATCTTTCGTGTCTGGACACGCCTCTTCTAAATCGGACACACCAGACATCAATGACCCTTCGATAACTATCGACCATAACCTGGGAAATGGTCAAGATACACCCGAGCATACTGAAGGTTTAGGCACGAAGCGAGCTACAGAAGATGAGTCCGACGAAAACCAGAACCATAATCCACGAAAAGTTGTTAAGATAGAATAGGTTCTCGCAATACTGGTCTGTATGTGAATAACTTACACCCAAATTGTTAGGTCTCATCTACAAACAACTCATTACATTTAGTTCATTTAGCTTACAATGTATGTATATTACTGTTCTTAAGAGGACCAGTTGCACGTGTAAATTAATTGACACAAAACCATTTAAGTTCGATATCAATAGCTTTTGAATTGTATGGTAACGGTGGCAAGCAGCACTTTCACGTTAAAAAGTACCGGAATTCCCAGTGAACACCCACCTTGTTGAGAAGTATTTGCAAATTTCAAGCGGTAGCGATATATTTACCGACAGAGTGAACAATTATTAGTTAAAATATCTATACACATTTAAGTTGAGCATTTCCCTAACGCCACACATCACCATGAATACGATCGCACAGAAGTACTCACATTCCAATACCAATAGCATTCTCAGCGAGATACATTCGGCTAAGAGTGAATTTGCTGGTAACACGGAATTGGCATTGGCTCCTTCTATGCAATTGCCACCAATTTCACAGCCTACTGATTTTTTGAGGGCTCACACAGACGATGCAAGCAACCCCGACTGTAAAATTAAGATCGCCCACGGAACCACGACATTGGCGTTCAGATTTAAGGAGGGAATCATTGTTGCTGTTGATTCCAGGGCTACGCAAGGTAATTGGGTTGCGTCGCAAACCGTTAACAAGGTCATCAAGATTAACTCCGACTTGTTGGGAACCATGGCCGGGGGTGCAGCAGACTGTCAGTACTGGGAAACGTGGCTCGGTACCCAGTGCAGACTTCACGAGTTGAGAGAAAAGGAACGCATTTCTGTTGCTGCTGCTTCCAAAATCTTGTGTAACTTGGTATACGAATACAAAGGCATGGGATTGTCAATGGGGACCATGGTGTGTGGCTACACCAAGAAAGAGGGTCCTACCATTTACTACGTTGATTCCGACGGAACCAGATTGAAGGGAGACATATTCTGTGTTGGTTCCGGCCAGACCTTTGCCTATGGTGTATTAGACTCCGAATACAAGTGGGACTTGTCTGTAGACGAAGCATTGTATTTGGGGAAGAGAAGTATTTTGGCCGCCACCCACAGAGATGCCTATTCTGGTGGTTCAATAAATTTGTACCATGTCACCGAGAACGGATGGGTGTATCACGGCAACCACAATGTTGGTGACATCTTTTGGGATATCAAAGAAAAAGAACAATCCTTCAACAATGTAGATGGTTAGAGTTATAGGTGTATACTAATGCATAGTTTAGTCGAAGACTATGAACTGACCCCATGCCAGTATACCTCAATTTGCAAGCTCTACCTGTGAGCTCTACTGGTAAGCTTTATTGGTACGCGATGGTAAGCTCTGGTAAATCCCTTCTGGTATTGTTCCAGCGATCAGGTATATTACTAGGGTTGGAGCCCCAACTGGCCTCATCTGATTAATGAACACAAAAAGCCTACAAATCCAGTCGTGTGCTCATACCAAAATGCCATCTCGAATTTTTCAGTTTGTCGCTCTATTCGCATTCATATTCGGCTCAAAATTGAAAATTTTTAGTATAGCCATTAAAGACTAGTTTGAAGCTCCCTTATAACAAAGTCAATAATAGCCAAAGATGGTATGTATTCATAAGTTTATGCGGATTAGTGAATCAAACGAACTGAGCAAGAAAGAATTGGTATTTGCGTAATTGTGAGTGAAGGAACGGCAAGGAAAGTAAAAAATTATTCGAATATACATTATGGGGACATAAATGCGAAATGGGAATAGGAAATGGTTGAGAGTGATTTAGAAGGATTCAGGGAACTTAAATAGATACGTTAATTCGCTGAGGATCTAATAGGGATAAAGAATAGCGAAATATTCGGCAAACGTGACGGACTGATGAAATATCAGTATTCGTGGACCAGATGATAGTAAGCCTCGCTGAGTCAATGAAGGTGTTAAGACCACCACCACCGCAACGCTTGCGAAAACAGTTCGTCTACAGAAAAATGGACAAACAAATACTAACTCATATAGTCTGCCAAAGCTCAAAATCCTATGCGTGAGTTGCATATCGAGAAATTAGTCTTGAACATTTGTGTCGGTGAATCCGGTGACAGATTGACCAGAGCCTCTAAGGTTTTGGAACAATTGTCTGGTCAAACCCCAGTTCACTCTAAGGCCAGATACACCGTCAGAACCTTCGGTATAAGAAGAAACGAAAAGATCTCTGTCCACGTCACTGTCAGAGGTCCAAAGGCCGAAGAAATCTTGGAAAGAGGTTTGAAGGTCAAGGAATACCAATTGAAGAGCAAGAACTTCTCTGCTACCGGTAACTTCGGTTTCGGTATTGACGAACACATTGACTTGGGTATCAAGTACGACCCAGGTATCGGTATTTACGGTATGGACTTCTACGTTGTCATGAACAGAGCCGGTGCCAGAGTTACCAGAAGAAAGAGATGCAGAAGCACTGTTGGTAACGCCCACAAGACCAACAAGGAAGACTCTATCCAATGGTTCAAACAAAGATACGATGCCGATGTGTTGAACAAATAAGTTTATACTTAGCCAAACTTAATTATTACATCTCATATAATATTTAGTTAACTTGTGTACTACTGAATCGAATTGTATCAAATATCAACATCCCCCTTCTTCGGGCTTTACCCTTAATGCCCTACTGTAGCGCTTACTATCTTCACTGATGTTGAAGTTTTCTATATAGCATCACGTGAATGGTCCTAAATCGTCCATAATCCTTGATAACCAATCCAACAGCAGCTTAAATAAAACTCTTTGTGCTTTGCAGAGGCTAAAAAACAAGAAGTATGGTAACTATCAGTAATGAGCCGTTTGACCATTTGCCTTGTATGTATAATTTCAAACTAGCATTTTTTTTTGGGGTAAGAAGCTAACTTTTGCTATAGACGTTGATGAGACGGTATCACCAGAAGAAAGGGCAGAGGTAGAAGAACTAGTGAGAGAAGAGTTGGCGAATGACGCAAACAGCGAAAGTAACCTATTGCATCCATTAGTAAACCAGATGTTACCGCTTCCTCCAAGCCTGGAGGCACATACGCCTCGACCTCTATTGATGAAAGAAATCGAAAGATATGAAGAGGAGCAGGAGCCTGATGATGATATGGAGGATGGTGGCGGCAGGATATTAAACGAAGGGATCGATATGAACCGTTACTCGCAATTTAGTTCGAAAAATGAATCGGGAAAGGACCAGATACTCTACGACCGTTTGTATACTGCCACGTCTTACGCTGATTTGCAGAAGCGAAACTTGTCTATACTTTCGCAGAACGAGGACCAAATGATGAAGTTAAACGAGCAGCATCTTGCCAACTTGGCTAGCATTGAAGAGGAGTACGAGGATAATCTTCACCAGAAAAGGGAAAGAATAGACGACATAAACATGACTCGAAAGAAGAGGCAGGTGGCATTCAAGCCTGTAAATGACTACTTACAAGACAGATGGAAAGATGGAATAAAGTCGGTGGTTGAGCTAGGCATAGAGGCTAGCAGAATGGATATGGATTTCCATTGATAAACTGCATCTGATTTGTACATTAGCTGGTCCTACCTCCGTGACATGTTCCCAATAGCGTATTCAGGACCTCAGTATTATATTTATTTCATTAGTTATTTATTTATGCCATTATTTATGTATTTACGAATGCTTCAACTTTTTCAATTCCAGTTTCAACTAAAAAGATTCTGTTTATAAGGCCCACAGTTGTATATTTCACTATTTCCCCTCCACCAAGCGTCGCCCTCCACAAAAAAAAACTCTTCGCTAATTCCTCAAGGCTATTGCAAGAGTCCTCCCGTCGTATTGGCCTTTCGCTTATTGTAAATCATATCTGTTTTGGAACTGCCAACATTTACAATTCGTGGGCATCCTTCTCTATCCTTTTCCATCCGTACACACTCTAAGCAGTAGTATGCATCCACTCCGAGTTCCCTATTGACTCCAAGCCCTTTACCACAAAGTATGCATTTATTTCCAAGATGTCCAAACGAGCACTCATCGCAGATCCTAACTTTGGTAGTCGGCTTGACTAAAGAATCACATATAGGGCACTTCCCATCACACTGCTGACAAAGCTTGCCTATATGTTTCCCTGGCTGTTTCATACATTGTATCAAGTCGTACTGGTGACGTGACATGGCCTATAATGTCTAAAATTCTATCAAAGCTAGTTATATTGCATTATCTTCAAGTCGCACAAATTGCAAATTCCTTACTCTATATGCTTTAGATTGGCTAACGAAAGAGAAAATACAGTATAAGAGAAGTAAAATTCAGGAAAGAACTTTTGAAAACTGTATGGCGATGGAACTTACGGTCAAGGAAGAAGAGTGTACCATTTGCTTGGAAAATATAACCACTACCGATTCGATAGGGATCATTCAAGGTTGCCACCATTATTATCATGAAGCTTGCATTTTGCAGTGGTCGTCTCACTCGAATTCATGCCCTACGTGCCGAAAGTTATTCTACAGCATCGGGGTATCGAAAGATGCAGAACACAAGACGATAGAAAAGGTTATCTCGATAACTAACAAGTTTTTGGCCAACGGGGCCATAGATCAAATTCCGGCAGAATTCATCATCCCTGCCAATTCCATGCCCGGAGGAAGGGAAGATGGTCGCAACGGGATGGAGTTGGCCACGGAGGTATATTCCAGTAATAATAAGTTATGTTCGATCTGTTTGAATTCTGACTACTCGAGTTCTCTCTTGAGGAGTCTTGTCTACTGCAACACATGTCCGTCTGCCTTTCACCAGAGCTGCTTGGGGATTGAGTCAAACTCAGGAAACGAAGAGCTTACATGGTACTGTCCTATGTGTGATAGCTCTCAAGAGCTCTTAGTGCTACCCAGCTATCCTCCATCCGCTTCGAATAGAGCTAGACCCCGTCAACTGGTGACTAATATAAGGCCCCGTGCTTGTCGCATACTTAACTCGACAAGGCCCTTGAATCGTGCAGACCGCGCCAGTCATCTGGGAAGCAAAAGAGAGCTGGAGACCTTCCATGGCGTGCCTGAATATCAGCTATCTGTACCTCGGCCAGCGGTTACTGCCAGCACTGATCGGCATTCTCGATTGATCATACATAATGAGAATGGGGAATTGGATGATGACTTCTTGTACAATAATGAAAATCCTGATGGTAGCCCTTGTGGATCTTTGAATACGGGGAGCAGAGGACATTCAACGCCGATAATAAATGGAGGTGTCATATTGCGAAAGGAATTGAAAGAAAGAGCTAATATGACCAAAGATGAAGCAAAGTCGTGGGAGGTATTTGATGAAGCTCGTAAAGGGAATGGCCCATCGGAGCAACGTGATACAATCATACCCGGGGACACATCTGGAAACAATACTCAAGCACCTAGAAGGCGACGCAGAAGAAGAAAGCCCGTGGACCTGCCTCAATTAATTACTGAACCTTGCGAGGGAACTTCAAATGAATTGCAAAACCTTATACCCAATCAGCCAGCAAAATCGAGGATCTCCAAGCTAATTAGCCAGATACGCTCGCCACTGCACCAACGCTCTGATAATGGTAATCAGTCTCAGCCAGATAATACTAGCACAGATTCTTTAACTAACGGCTCGAATTCTAGCCCTACAGAAGCTCTATCTGTTGATAGTGATACCCAGTACGGTAGTGACTACAAAGTTCTGAGAAAAAAAGTCTGTTTTGATAAAAATCCTAGAGAATTAACACTAGAACAGAAAATGGAGATACAAAAATACATAAGAAATCGACTACGACCATTGTACAGGTCAGATGGCCCTACAGAAGATGGCAGTTTCTTGATAAAGTCTGAAGACAATTACTGCGAAATCAATAAAAGTGTATCAAGAAAGATATATGCACATCTATTATCCATATCCACAGAAAATGCCGAAGGTCCAGCTCTTGAAGAGTACTTCAGTGATGCGGATAAACTTAAATCGGTGGTCGAAATTTTTATTGAAGAGAGGCTTAAGAATATGTAGTCATAGAAAAGTATAGAACTTGTCCAAAGTCAGATATTTTTTCAAGCTTTAATGAGATAAGTTTATCTATATCATGTAAACTTACCGTCTGCGGGGCCCTTTGGGTTTTGTAAATTTCAATTCATTTTGAGCCCTTCTGGGTGTAGCGGCGTTACTAGTCGTTTCGTCTTGGAAAAAGGAAAGGTCTAATTCATTTAAATCACCGACTTCCAATGTTTCGGCGATCGTGACTCCCTGAGATGTAGTGACGCTCTTCAAGTGATTGATTAGGCCCTGTTTGTTTGATGCATATACCATCCTATCTTTAACTTTAGAGCCGGATGGACATGAATATATGAATGCAAATTGCCCTGGCTTATAATTGAAAAGAGCATATAAAGGATGCACAGAGGAAGCACTCACTGCGTCTTCCAAATGCTTTACTAAAGATATAACCTCAACCCTTGAGCTTTCAGAAACCTGCTTCACTTCCTCATTAGCCAAATCGATATCGAAGGTGATCAACTTGCCGTTTTCTTTGTTCTGAGATAAAGAATTGAACTCCGCTTCTAAGTTTGAGTCAACCTTGAACATAAGTGCGCTTCCTCCTGTTGACGACGAATCGTGCATCGATGCCAATTGCTTCTTGTAATGGCTGCTTTTGTTTACGTTTCCACTGGTCTCGGTTAATGATAAGCCTTCTAGAGAATCAACTTGCTTTAATAGCTGTTCCTCTTGCGTCAATGGACTGTCGTTGTCGTTTCCTTTTTCAGAAGACAAAAAACCATCATAACTTAACTCCTCAATGTCTGTCCATGCAAACACATGCGAATTTTTGAAGTTATTCGATCCCAACTGAGTTATCAACGTATTTTTGGTAGAAGCATATAGCATTTTCTCCCGAATAGGCGCAACGTCAGGGATGAAACTAATGAATCCATAGTCAGCACCGCCATCAGAGCTCAAACCACAAGCCACGATTATATATAACGGATGTGGATAAACTTTAGAAACGTGTTTTTTCAAGCTTTCAAAGATATTTTTCAAATCATTTGCTTGGTCTTTGGGATAGTCTTCATCTACAACCAATTTCGTACTATCTGAGGAAACCTTCACCACTAAAACTCCGAATTTGAAATTTTTGAACGTCTCTAACAACTCTTGAGATGGTGTAATACCTGATTGAGTTGACATTGCGGTTACTGCTCAAGAACAATAACTTCACTCTTGGTAAAGCTAAAGGTTATAACGATTAGGTTCTGAACTAAATGTAAGTGACACAAAACAACCCGGAATCAATCCAATTCCTAGTATCAACGCCAATACCTTCGATTTTAACAAGGAAATACTTCGAATCGAACTTCGAGGCCTAGAAGCACATATTAAGTGATGTTGTTTTACTCTTAGTGTCGTCTTTCATTGAATACAAATTCCCATAGTAAAACTAGACGAAAAATTCCCAATTAGGGAATTTGCGAGATGTTTAGGTCCCGGGTTAAAACTTCGAGATACTCTGCTGGTTCTGGCAGTGGAAGCCAACAAGTAGGGTAATATGAACTTGTTTAAGCTATTCGGGTCGTCATCTGATGCTGGTGCTAAAATCCCTACTTTTGAACAGGGACAGAACCGTGATTCAGTTGATTTGCAGGTTAAATCGCTACTATATCTCTTCAAAAGACTAAGAATTAACAGGCTTAAACCATTCCTAGACACCGAAAGCGGACAGGGATATCTCAAATATGTGGACGGGGTTCGGGATGCTGAGGGCAAGCCAGAGGTCCAGAATTATTTCAAGAAGCTAGACTCAATGTACAACACTCAGAAGTTTATGCACATACTAGTGGAAGATGAATTTCGGGTTATGGTAGACTTTCTGAAGAACAAGTTTAGATCATTTTGCATACTATCCGGCTACCCTAGTGACAATCTCGGCGGCATCTCGCAATCCATGACGAATAGCGAATTTCCGGTGTTTCGTGATTATAAGGATAGGGACGTCAAGAATTACAGATTTATAATGATGCCCTTGAAAGATACTTCCATTGACTTCATCGTGAATACTCTATCAATGTCTGATATATACATTGAACACCACCACAGCATAAACTTTGATTTAAGATACCAGTATGCCACCGCTGCTGTGCATGAGGTCTTGAAGGAGTATACGATCAATTTAGAGCCCCATAGTCAAGTCAATATAACTGAAGACGAAAAATCAGCCATAATTCGATGCTATCTCACAAGATTGGCGTTCAACGTACAGTTAAGCAGAATTTATGAGCAGTATGTTAAACGATATTTGTCCAGGAGTCCAACGAAGGAGTCTCCGGTGAAGCATAAACCTCCTACTTCGCTTTCACCCTCAAAGTCATTTGCAAGCTTACCACAGTCAGCCATGTCCTCTAATGCTACACTTACGAGCTCGATGTCTAATTTGTCGTTATCTTCACCTCCTAAGTTATCGTCGAAAAAATCTTCTGCAGAATTGACAAATAGCCGGTCCCCCTCGCCTACAAGGACTCTAAAAAGCAAGCCATCGGTCACTAAACTCAAATTGAATGAACTCTACGATACAAGCTTAACCCCAGTTCACCAACCTATTTTCCATGTACACAAGCCTATCGAGACGGCTAAATCTGACAGAAGTTCATCCACATTTACCTCGGACCATCCTTCTGGAAACCAAAGGTTCTCAGTAGATATTCCTACTGAAATCAAGTTAGACATCTGGGAAAAATGCAAGTTGGCTGTCAAAGAAAGGCTTGAAACTGAAAAGACAAAATTGTCTACATAAAAGTTTCGCAACTGGCTGCTCACAAAAGAACTGATTTGTGCCCACGGTGTAGTACCATCCAATCTTTGTACTGCTCCTTTCCTGTGTCACCCATCATTTTCAGCATCATGCTGAGATCAAAGGTGAATTAATTCTCTGCCTGAATCCCTTTTTTTTTCACTCGATAAGTAACTAATGAGACTTTAGTATTACTTTCACTTTCTTTTGCTATCATAAACGAGCCCTTGAATTGGGAAATATTTATAACCTTATCCCATCTGTAAGAGAATTTGCATCATATTGTACGTAAACTTGAAAAGAAGTGCGGATATACTTAGACAAAGCTTAAAAAAATAGGAAACTACCATAATAACTCTTCTTTCGTACTCATCATGCTATCCAGACTCGTATTCAGGCAAACTGATCTCGGCAGAACTTGTAGGTTGTTATCAACCACAAGAGTTTCATTTAATTTATTCGGGGGAAAGAAAGTTATAAACCAGGCAGTTGATGCACCATCAGGAAAGGGCGAATCGACAGCGAACCCAGCTGATATGATTAAGAAGAATGACATTTTGATGTTCGCACAAAAGCCTATGAACTACATAGAGTCTGTCAAGAGTAACGGGTTTCACCTTTCCAACAATTTACTCATAACGTCACCAGATAAGCAAGGTAATATAATCGGAGCCTTGATGCTAGACAGCGAAACCTTCGAGATTAATTTATCTCAGCCCCAGGTAGGGTTTGATATTGTGAATGGCTTCATAATCGACTTCCACAAGGATGTGCTACAAGTGTTCAATAAAATTCATCCCAAACCTCAAATCTGCGTTGTAGGGTTGGGTAAAAAATCGAGGATGCTAAGTGAAGCTAACAGAAACTATTTTTCAAACTTGGGAATTCAAGTAGAATTCTCTGACTCGAACAACGCAGCTCAGGTGTTCGACTTGCTAGCTACGGAGAGACCAAATGTCATAGCAGGGTTGCTCTTGCCTCCCAATATCTGAAAATAGAAATAATCTATGGTCATATCAACGACAAATGTATATATTAAACTAATGTCTATGCATAAATATACAATAAAATAATCTAGCGTTCTAGAAAACTTTTCAATAGAAGGAAGGGACTAATTTTCGAGAGAAGTAAAAATAATAAACAAAAAAAATCCTGTCAGTGTCCTAAAAATGGGCAGCAAAGGATAAGAATAAAGTCTTCGGAAATGCAACACCCATCGTCATACTCCATCTTCGTCTTTCAATAAAATGTCATCCTCTTCATCGCTGGCTGAAAGAGGAACTAGCTGAGAATACTGAGATGAGTCCTTTTGATTGACCACCATTGGTACCATAGTATTATGTGGTGGGGTTCCGCTTTTAGAATAAGGATGCACAGAAAAAGCAGAAAGATTGGATGCATAATGATTTTCAGAGCTAGGTGATATTTCATGGTTCGGGTTGTACACATTTGATCCATAATTTATGACGTTTTGATGCTGTGGAGTACTCATCATCATCATCATCATCATCATTGGATGCTGCTGTTGCTGCTGTTGTTGCAGCAAATTCAGCTGACTTTGTTGCGATGGAGTTAGATTAGAAGGTCTTGATGTTCCGGGATTTGGTGGTGGCATATTGGAGAATGCCATCTGATTCATTTGATAATATTGATTCGTTTGATTTAAAATTTGTTGTGATTGCGGAGATGGCTTGTCAAACATTTTATCTAAAAAGTATTTGCCGTTTGGAGTTGATGATAGACCACCTAATTCGAATGATGATTGATCAGTTGATGACATGTTTAAATTACTCGTGTTCATCGGATTGCTGCTACCTGAAATAAGGCTTGCTTCCTTAGAACTCGTGTTCATCGAAGAATTATGATCATAAGACAGGTACAATTTCAGGTTGTTCTCTTGGCTGAGCGATGAGGTCGTAACTGATCTGGATAAAGAACTCAGATCTAGCCCATCATTGAAAATCAAAGAATCTTCATTTTTTGGCTTGCTAGCCAAATTATTCCGTTTCAATTTGGAGTTAGCGTTGCCCATTTTCCTGGGTTTATTCTTTTTGTTCATCAACGTATGAACATCCGTGAAAACAATTTGAAATTTGTTCATACCTGCTTTCATTTGAGCCTTATTGCTACTCTTGGGTTTGGAAGAATTGGTATTAGATGTGTTTGAAGTCATAGAATTCGTTGAAGTATCTGTGGACAAGTTTTTAAAAACGGTTGATTTTGACTTTGTTGACTTAGGTTTCTTTTCTGAGAAAAGGCCCATTGCAGGTTTCAAATTGTCATTCTCATTATGCGTGAGTATATCCTTTTTTGGCGTCGGACTTGGCGGCAACTTTTGGCCCTTCATGGAAAAATCGGTACTTGCCTTCTCTTGCTCACTCAAATCGTTATTTTTGCTAAAGGTTACTGGTGAAGTCTTGATAGCACTTGACATTATTACAGTGGAGGGGGACGACACTGGTATAGGCTTAGCAGGTGTTTCGTATTTGGAATTTCCTTTACTCTTAGACTTTTTTGTAAAATCTGGAGTAGCTTTAATATTGTTTTTGTCCACGTTAGAAATATCTTTCAACACTCCTTTAGAAGGAGTTTGTAAGTTTGTATCATACAAATTTTTGCACTTGGTAGTTCTTTCACAAAGGGCTTCGTCGTCTCTTTCCTCATCAGCTTCTTCTTCCTTATCGCTTCCCTCGTCCTCTACCTGCTTTCTACCTTGTGTCGCTTCGTTCTTGTTTAACAGAGTCACCTTATGAGGTTGTCTTGGTGGGGTATCAATCAGAGTAATCGATCTTTTCAGAGCGCTTTTGGGATCTTGAATTACAGACTGTTTCAAAAATCTCTTCTCGCTTCCAATTTTAAACTTAGACGGAGTGACTGTATCAATGCTTTTTATAGGAGTTTGCTTTATGGGCGAGTCCATGAAGAAATCGGTTAGATGCAAAGTTTTGTCATGAAAAGGTGTGATATTACTTATCCCATTGTTGTAATTTGAGTTTGGATTACCAATATTCAAATTATGAGTCAAAAATGGCGTCAAGTTGAGTCCTTGTGAATAGTCTGTTTCATTGCTTCCATGGTTTGATAATACTCCACTAAAGAACTTGCTACTTGGAGTTGAGTTATAGGAAATTAACTGGTCATTGAAGACAGTTTTGGAGATGAGGGGGGTCCAACCGGTTAAATTTGAGGGTAACAGAC
Organism: Debaryomyces robertsiae; assembly: GCA_030566065.1. Lineage (NCBI taxonomy): Eukaryota > Fungi > Ascomycota > Pichiomycetes > Serinales > Debaryomycetaceae > Debaryomyces > Debaryomyces robertsiae. Next base: position 89,515 of record JAJMHL010000012.1, read on the forward strand.
ATTTTTGAGCGGAAGGTGGTTGCAATGTTTGATTTTGTGGTTGTTGTTGTATCTGTTTTGGCTGTTTTGGCTTTTTTTCTTGTTTGGCTTTCTCCTTTTGCCGCGCTTGTGGTCTTGGAGATGTCTTGGGCACATTGCGGTCATCGCTAATATCAGGAAACGAATTATAGATAGCAGGGTCAATAATGTCCCGTGAGGGAGACGATTGCAAGAAACCGTTGGTCATACTGCCTCGAATATGTAGCGAAAATTAAATAGCAGTTCAAAAATTAGAATTCGATGTCACCAAATAAATACACAGCAAGGCCGGCTTTACTCAACGATGAAAGCAGAATATCAAAATTTAATCGACAGGCTCAAAATACTTAGCAGTAAAGGCTGCTACGCAAAAATAGCTTCTCAGGTCAAAGATCTCAGGTCCAAGGGTCGAAAGTCCAAAATTAGTGAATGCTAAACAACCTCAAGACTTGATCATAAACAACTCAAAATCGTCGTTGATACCTGCGAATTAGTGGTTGGAGTTCACGCACTGGCTTTCTAAAATGCTTGCTTCAAACTTTATAGTTCTTTTATTGTCAACCAACTACGATTGCTTCAAATATACCAACTCAAGGATGTTGATGATATGCTTTTTCTTTTGTTTACCTTCAGGGCTTGACGAAGAACCGCCATTAGTGCGCAGACGAAAATCGAAAATCGATAATCGTGTTTTTGTGTCATTACTATTTTGCAGCTGAAAGTGTACTTTATGGCTGAGGTACCTCGATGGAAGAGCCACACACCCGCCGGAAGCGATATGCAGCATGAGAAATGCAAGTGAATGGCTTGAAGAAGACCCTATAGCTGGTGTAAAAACATATAATGAAAACAATAAACAAATATATAACGCTTAAATAGAACAGAATGATTAAGAAAGCTGCATTCAATAACACAGGACAGGCTTTACTCAGTTATATTTTTTTTAATTAATACAGAAGCCGATGTCTTAATGTAGAGCAAACAAAAAAAACAGAATCTATTGCTAGCCGAGGTCATTGCGACGAGGGCAAGTACAAGGGAGCAGCGTGATAAAAAAAAAGGACCCAAACACTCTGATAACGGGGAGAACTAGAGTTAAGCACCAGAGACCACCAAGAACGAGTCATGCCTCTTAAGCTACCACTCCTTCGTTTTCAGCGTCCCACTCCTTTTCAGTGACTTGCATGTGCTTGGTGTCTTCCGCCAATTCGTCAGCGTCGTAGTCTTCTTGGTCGTGAGCAGCCAACGACAAAGTTGGTCTGACAACAGCGGAATCGAAAGTCCACGAAGCCAAAGCATTTTCAGCATCAATGATGATTTGCTTAGAGGCTTCATAGCCATCGTAAGCTGGTCTGGTTTCACCTGGGGTAACTGGGGATTCGTCCAACAATTCTAACAAAGCCTTACCGTAGCCAGCAATGAGAGCAATTTTTTCAGCATGCTCTCTGGTAGAGTCAAATTGATAGTTGAAAGCGGTCTTCAACTTTTCTCTAGTGATGTTGGACAATTGAGCTTCAGCAACCAAGGATTCGGCTTCGGCTCTGACCAACTCCTGTTCCAAGACATTGATCTTTGGCGATTGAGGGTCCTTGTACTTCAAGTACGCAATTTGGTCTGTAATCTTTTGCTTTCTGTCTCTTGATGGTTGAACAGAACCTTCGATATCACGGATGGACTTCACCGTAATTCTGTATTGGTCGTATCTGTCAATAAATTGGTCTTCCAATTCACCAATCTCATAAATCAAAACACCCAATTTGTCGGTGATATCGCTAACGTCTTCGTCGTTACCTTCACCCCAGACCGATAACTGCTTAGCGACGTCTTTTCTTTCTCTGGCAGTGATTTCGATAGACCTCATCAAGTTTTTCTCCATCTTGATTAATACAGCCAACTTTCTGCTCAATTCTGGCCCCATGGCACCTGCAGCTTGCCTACGGAAAGTGTGTGAGAGCGATCCTTTCCCGAAGAACTTTTGCTTGGTGGATGATGGTGGTGGTGGTGGGGATTGCAATTGGGCTGCAGTTGGCGCTCTTTGCGATCTTAAAGAGTAAGTTCTATGCATTATGTTCGTATTGTATTTGTGGCTACTCGTAATTAGTAGGAAGTTGAAAAAAACTTTTCTTTAGTTTCTATTTTGACGGGAGTGGGTGCTTTTTGTTAATTTAAGGATGATCAATCGTGAACCTCACTAAGGCGACATTACACAAAGCAACCATATATGGATGCGGCCAGCTGATTATTACCGGATGAGGCAACCTTGTTTATACTTTGCTTCTTTGGTATATTCTTTTACTGAATTAGGCAATTATGCCATATGTGAATGAATATTTCTTCCGAGCGAGACATCAACGCACCGGTGGAAAAATTTCGGCTTCGGCTACGGGATTAGAAGCCCGGGTCGGGACCGAGCATCGGCTAATAGTGAAATATTCAGTGAAAAATGATTGATGAAGATAAGAGAGTCCAAGACAACGAATACAATGATTATGGTGAGGATATTGAAATCCTACAATACGTTGTTGAAAACGCACCCGTTCCGTACCAACATGTTGTCCGCAGGGGTGTTGTTTGCTACGGGTGATGTGTTGGCGCAACAGGTATTTCCATCCCATCACCACGATGAAGAGGAAGCGGATCGGTTTGACGTGGAGCGGTTATTGCGAGCAACCACGTACGGATCTTGTTTCTTTGCGCCCTGCGCTGTGTTGTGGTATGGACGGAGGTTGCCGCAACTCAAAAATCCGTTCGTTTCGGCTGCAAAAAGGGTCCAGTGGAGTCGTACCAAAGTGCATACATACGACACATTGTATCGAGTCGCTATCGACCAACTTTTCGTTCCCGGGTTGGTGTGGATACCCATGTATAATCTCGTTATGTGTGCGTTGACCTTCAACGGCAACCCGTTTGAAATGGCGTACCATAAATTGCAGAAAAATTGGTGGAGGGTGTTGACTAGCAGCTGGACCGTGTGGCCGGCGTTTCAGTTAGTCACCTTTTTCTTTCTTCCAGTCCACGTCCGTATAGTGGCGGCCAATATATGTTCCGTAGGATGGAATTGTTTCTTGAGCTACCTTTTCAATGCCCATGCAAGCGGTAAACACAGTGGGAAGATACTTGACAGAATGCACGTGGACGAAGATATGGAGGAAATGGTCGTTTACTAAACACCATCCCACAGACATGCTCAATAGACCGTCGGCCAACCGCTAAATAGAACGGAAAACTAGTGCTATGACGTAGTCGAATCGGCGTGGACCACCTTCTTATGGAGGGCCATTCTGTTACATATTCAGAACAATTTCGGACCTTGAAAATACAGAGTTGGCATATTACTTTTCAAAGCCAGGATAAAGCCTTCATTTTCATACGACTTCGTCCTGGTGTTCTCACCTATTTATTGACTAAATCATTCCCTACTTACGTACTTGCTATTTATGGACCTATGCTCTTGTGGTAGTACAAGAAGCATCTATAATCCAGGAACCTTGCTTATAGAGAAAGGAAAGTAGTTGCTGAGAAGATTGTGTGCAGGAGAGATGATATCTATATCAGTCTCCGACTGAAAATCCTCTAGATCATTGCTTTATTTCGATGTTAATCACACGAGATGTCTTCTATTTACCTGAGATACAGTCAGTTGTTGGCAAAACGTCCCCTTTTGACCAATGTCGTTACTACGGGTTTTTTATTTGGTTCCGGAGATTATTTAGCACAAACATGGTTCTCACCACCTAAAGAGTATGATTATAACCGGACACTTCGAGCTGTCTTCTTCGGGTCAATTATCTTTGCGCCAATAGGTGATAAATGGTACAAGGTCCTCAACAGGCTAAATTTTGCATCCGCAACCAACAAGCATTCTCCGGCAATGGCGAAAGCCTTGAACACGGGTGCAAAGGTCGGTGTTGACCAATTGATATTCGCTCCATTCATAGGAATTCCACTTTACTACACCAGTATGTCCATCTTGGAATTCAAGGGTACACCAATGGAGACGGCCCGCGAACGTTTGTCGCACAATTGGTGGTCCACTCTCAGAACAAATTGGCTCGTGTGGCCGGCATTCCAGTTATTCAATTTCACTTTGATTCCGGTCCAGTTCAGGTTACTTGTGGTCAATCTTCTCAGCATAGGATGGAACTGCTACTTAAGTTACACTCTCCATCACAAGCACGATACCGCAATCGGAAAGGTTGCTGATATCGAGGAGGACCAAATTCAAATCTAATTTTGTATACGTATCTCCATAACCCTATCCCCCTTTTTCTTTCTATAGAGCGTACGTTAAGCATTCTCAGGTCATTATCGGTGCCCTATAATTTCATCATGGTGCTATCAAGCCTTAGTCAGTCGTGTAGTAAGTAAAGTCGTGACATTCACAAAATAATCACAATAAAATCGTCTCAGAACGAAGTCCCTATATAATAACAAGTGTACGCTAAAGTTACTAGATAAATTTCGGTGCAATTAGCTTCTTGAGTTTTGATTGAATCAACAACGAGGTATACTGAAACGTAGGATTCAAAAAATCGAATAAATTAGGTCAAATATTACGATATATTTGAATTTGAATTGCTACGCCTATTTATGTGTGCTATTTCACCGGCGTCCCAAGTTAGTTACTAGGTAAGCATTACGTTCATTAATTGAAATTGTTTGCTATCGTAAGTACAGATACCTTGTTATTGTTACTACGGATTAGAGTGTGATCTTTTGAAGAAATATCTCGTACCGGACCTACATTCGCATATTAGCATAATATTTCATTTCGAACCTTTATAGTATCTTGAATCAAATTGTTGAATAAAAAAACCTGAGCTTGAAAAATCGTGCTAATTCAAGATGATGAAAGGTTTCAAAAACAGGCTTTCCAGAAATAAGAGCCAGTCGACCACTAAGAAGGAACGGAAATCTGATAAGGAAAAAGAATCCAGGTCAGATTCGGGCACCAAGAAGTCGTCGTCTACCTCTTCAATTGCATCCAAGCTTTCAGGCTCTTCATCTAGCGGTAGATCCAATTCGCCATCTTTATCGAGGCACAACAGTGGTGGTTCCATAAAGTCTGGTAGCAGTGGTGGCTCCTCTTCGACTATTCCTCAACCTTCACCACTGCCTAACCTGCCTAAGCAGACCCAACAAGATTCACCTAAAATTGTTATAAATGATAACAATGGCAATGGTAATAACCTTAAAGAGGCACCTGCGGGGAGTAGCTCAGGCTTTAGTACCCAGCCTATCACCCCAACTCCAACGTCTCCGATGGCCTCGGGAAGTACCTCGCCTAGTAATTCAGCTGATTCTCCTTTTGATCAAGTTCAATTCAAACCGGGGCATGCACAACATTCCCAGAGTGGATCCGCTATGCATCCTCATGGCTATCAATTGAGCACAAACATACCATCACCTACGAGAGATAATTTCGATATAGATTTGATTGTGACCCCAAAGAGGCACTCTTCATCGCGTTTTGAACCTTCGAATACCGATCGGTATCAAGAAATCGTTAAGCTACCGAATTTTGATGAGATTTTACCCGAAGAGCAAATTTCATTGTTTATTCAGAAGATCGATCAATGTAACATCATGTTTGATTTTAGTGATCCGACACATGATATTAGAGGAAAGGAAATTAAGCGCATTACTTTGCAAGAGTTGATTCATTTCATTCTGAACAACCGCTTCACCTATACTGATGAAATGTATAAACATGTCGTGGAAATGTTCAGAATGAACCTTTTCAGGCCCATCCCTCCTCCTGTTAATCCGATCGGAGACATATACGATCCCGACGAGGACGAACCTGTAAGCGAGTTAGCCTGGCCTCATATGCAAGCAATATATGAGTTTTTCTTAAGATTCATTGAAAGTCCAGATTTCACACATCAAATCGCTAAGCAATACATCGACCACGAATTCATTTTGAAAATCTTGGAACTTTTCGACAGTGAAGATCCTAGAGAAAGAGATTGCTTGAAGACGACACTACATAGAATCTATGGCAAATTTTTGAGTTTGAGGTCGTTCATAAGAAAGTCAATTAACAACGTATTTTTGCAGTTCGTTTACGAAACTGAAAGATTCAATGGAATTGGAGAATTACTAGAAATATTAGGTTCTATCATTAACGGGTTTGCATTGCCCTTGAAGGAGGAACATAAAATTTTTTTGGTGCGAGTTTTAATTCCATTGCATAAAGTCAAAAGCTTGTCTTTATATCATCCGCAGCTAGCCTATTGCATAGTTCAGTTTTTAGAAAAAGATCCATCGTTGACTGAAGACGTGATAATGGGCTTATTAAGATATTGGCCGAAAATCAATTCTCCAAAGGAGGTAATGTTTTTGAATGAAATTGAAGACATCTTCGAAGTAATGGAGCCAAACGAGTTCCTCAAAATTCAAATACCTCTTTTTGCCCAGTTGCTGAAATGTATTTCGTCTCCACATTTCCAAGTAAGTGAAAAAGTTCTTTGTTATTGGACAAATGAATACTTCTTGACTTTAATAACTGAAAACGCTGAGGTTGTCTTGCCTATTATATTTGCATCACTATATGAGTTGACTAACGCCACTCAGCCAGGTATGACTAATGGTGCTGTACAGCAGAAATTATTAGAAAACCCTGATGCGACGACCGATGCTAACGGTAACTTAATTGATCACGGTTTAATACTAAATGATTTGAGTAATCATCCAATGGATCATAACGCAGGTGTCAACGACTCTTTAAATACCAACATGCATGACATCACTGACGAGGAATACTATGATTCTTTTTCTTCTCCACAACAAGCACAAGGTGAACTCGATGAGTTTGGAGCTCCAAATCAAATACCTCCTCACAACTCTGCTACTTCTAACTGGAATAGGAGTATTCATCTGTTGGCTTTTGGCGCTTTAAAAGTGTTCATGGATCACAATCCAATTTTGTACGACCACTGTACAATGCTTTACCATCAGTCGTTGGAAGAGCAGAGAGCGAGAGAAGTTGCCAGGAAAGAAGGCTGGAAAAAGGTTGAAGAATATGTAAGACAATTGAAGGCTAAGGAGTCAAACCGCGATGCGTTTAGGGATAAGGGAGGTGATGATGGTACTGGCGTTGCCAGTCATTGAACTTATTTCGCCATTTATTTTAACAGTACTGTTCGTCGTGTTCAAAACAACATTTCAATACCATTCTTTATCAGAACCTAAGTTATGAATGCCAATTCACTTGGCTATTACGTTTACTAATTTTTTTTTTTTTTCCATTAGTTTCTTTTTCGCTCAGTTTAGATTATTTATGTATCTTAAAACATTTCAGCTTTTCGACTACAAGTATTGTTTCACTATTCTATGATAAAATAAAGGTTTATGTTGAGCTCATGTTGGATCAACTAGGAGCCCAAAGAAGTAGGCGGGCGAATTAGTCGTCATATTACCCGGCGTTCGAAATTTTCTTTATAAGGCTTCAAATTTCTAACTCAATGAAAGTTTGGGGTTCTTTTTAACGGGCAACACGTCAGCTGAGATGAGTGTAAGTAACGATTAACTAAGTGGAGCCGAGTTCGCTAATTACTGCGTGCGAAACTAGAATAAAAGGATGATTTCTTGTCGAGCCATTGCCAATTAGTTTGGTTGATGGTCTTGATTTTCCATGAAGAACAGATCAAGAACCGCTACTCTGATTTTCTATACTAGGCTCTCTGTAAAACCTTGAAGCTAACATACTAACAACGAAATGCAGACTAAATAGTATTGTGATAGAGTAATACAGTTTTGTGTTTCAGCCAATTTATCTTCCCGTAGGGCCCAACTTTCTCCTCCCCCAATTTATCTAATTCCTCTATCAGGTCACCTATGGCCTTTCTCGCAACCAGCATACAAATCTTACGGGTTTACTTTTGTCAATCGCCATTGGGTTTTCTCGTTATGACGGTCTCGGTGATGAGAATGCGACTTCGCTCTTCGATGGCTGCAACATAATTCGTTTACTTTTATGTTATCCCTGAAGACCCCGACAAAATATCACTTACCTATAACAACCTTGTGAGCTCTATCCATGAGTACCGATACTGGTCTTCAAGGTTTGCACCTAGCTCCTTGCCTTAGCCTCTTGCTTATCCCAGCTTCTCTAGTTAGGCATTGTGTAGTATACAGTCCGAAAATTTTTAGCTCATCGCTGGCTATAAATATCGGAAAATTTGTCACCTTTGTAAGCATTTTAAAACTCTTTTTTGGCAAGGTTTGCCCTCTTGTGTACACACATAATACAACAAACACCAGCTATGGTTTTAGACGCTGCTTCTGCTACTTCATACTTGAAGGACTATTCCAAGAAAGATGGATTAGATGTCAAGACTTTGATTGACTCTGCCAATTTCGGTGGATTGACCTACAATGATTTTTTGGTTTTGCCAGGCTTGATTAACTTCCCTTCTTCAGATGTCAACTTGGATACCAAGTTAACTAAGGGGATTTCTTTGAGATCGCCATTTGTTTCTTCTCCTATGGATACCGTTACTGAAGAAAATATGGCTATACACATGGCATTGTTAGGTGGTATTGGTATAATCCACCACAACTGTTCGGCTGAGGAACAAGCCGAGATGGTAAGAAAGGTCAAGAAATACGAGAACGGGTTTATTAACGACCCTATTGTTGTGTCGCCCGATGTGACTGTCGGCCAAATAAAGAACTTGAAGCGTCAATTAGGGTTTACTTCGTTCCCAGTTACTGGTATGTACGCACTATTTGTGATTCCTGATTTCATTTGGCAATTTTAAAACTCTTTCTAAAATTCGTTGGCATATTGCGTGATGATTAAATCAAATTTAATAACTTTCGTTCTACCGATATACATCAAACGATGTTGGGGATAAATTGATTCACTGACATAAAAGTTTTGAAATCAGGAATTTTTCTTTTGGCTGCGAGCCTTGTACTAACGCATTTATAGAAAACGGTAAAGTTGGAGGTAAATTAGTTGGTATTGTCACGTCGAGAGACGTTCAATTCCACGATAACGAGGATTCTAAGATTTCAGAGGTGATGACTACTGGATTAATAACTGGTAAACAAGGTATTGAATTATCTGAAGGTAATGAATTATTGAGATCTTCCAAGAAGGGCAAATTACCAATTGTTGATGGAAAAGGTAATTTGGTCTCTTTGATTTCCTTGACAGATTTGCAAAAGAACCAATCTTACCCATTGGCCTCTAAATCTTTCGATTCCAAGCAATTGTTGTGTGGTGCTGCCATTGGAACGTTACCATCCGACAGGGAAAGATTGGATAAATTGGTCGCTGCTGGCTTAGACGTTGTCGTTATAGACTCTTCTAACGGATCCTCCACTTTCCAATTGGAAATGCTTAAATGGATCAAGTCTAAGCACCCTAAGTTGCAAGTTATTGCTGGTAATGTTGTTACTAGAGAACAAGCAGCTTTATTGATCGAAGCAGGTGCTGACGGTTTAAGAATCGGTATGGGCTCTGGTTCCATTTGTATTACTCAAGAAGTTATGGCTTGTGGTAGACCACAAGGTACTGCTGTCTACAATGTCACTGAATTTGCCAACAAATTTGGTGTTCCATGTATGGCCGATGGTGGTATTGGTAACATTGGTCACATCACCAAAGCTTTAGCTTTAGGTGCATCTACCGTCATGATGGGTGGTTTGTTAGCTGGTACCTCTGAGACTCCAGGAAGCTATTTCTATCGTGACGGTAAGAGATTGAAGTCTTACCGTGGTATGGGCTCTATTGATGCCATGCAGCAGACATCTAAGGATGCCAACGCCTCTACCTCCCGTTATTTCTCGGAGTCTGATAAGGTATTTGTGGCTCAAGGCGTTTCCGGTTCGGTTGTTGACAAGGGATCCATCACAAAATTCATCCCTTACTTGTATAATGGTTTACAACATTCTTTACAGGATATTGGTACCGAATCATTGGATAAATTAAGAAAACAAGTGGACAACGGTGAAGTGAGATTTGAGTTTAGAACTGCCTCTGCTCAATTCGAAGGTGGCGTTCACGGCTTACACTCTTACGAGAAGAGATTACATAACTAGTTTTGGTAAATATGAATATTGATCCAGCCTGATTTTTAAAATAATAGTACGAATATTTGAAATTGATAATCAAGTAGTGCGAGTAGCGAACTCTTTTGAGTTCTTTATCTCTGCTTTCTTCGAACAGATATAATGAACTATCACAACTACAACCGATATGAAGGTAAACAAGAGCAAAATGCCGCTACCAACCTAGACCAAGACCTCAAAAACTCAAGAGAAGGAAAATACCTAAAAAGTGAGCCAGAAATCAAGCAATGGGTGTTTCTGGTGATATCGGTACCTCAGAAAACCATTGACCAATATGCAAGCAAGGGATTAGACCTACTCAATATACTTAAAGATGGAGAGATATTGTGCACCCTAGGAAAACGCTTGGAGATCCCCAACAACCCTTGTGAAAAGTACAAGAGTTCGAGAATGCCGTTCGTACAAATGGAAAATATATCGTTTTTCTTGAAAGCGTGTGAGATGATCGGTATTCCTCATGACGAGATATTTCAGACAGTCGACCTCTACGAGCGTAAGGACCCCTATCAAATCGTCATTACGTTAATTTCTTTCTCTCGTCGAGCAAACGAGATCAATGCCAAGGAATTCCCCCACGTCATCGGACCGAAACCTGTCAAAGTGAAACCTCCTGTCCCTAGAAAACCTGTCAACTTGTCCGCTAGGTAATAGCTTCCCTAACCGACCGTCTTAACCTCCCTATAGAATGCTCCAATACTATCGTAGCTAATTGTATAATAATACCTACCGTTTCTGGCACGTGATTGGCTTCCTATGGTTGTGCAGCACTGGTTGCGGTTTAATTTTTTTTTTCAGTCTTCTCATCTCTCCATAATGATAGGAACGATTTAATAAAATTTTCAACTGGTGGTAATAGGGTCTTAAACAACTTAATTACAAGAGGCTAAGGTTGAAATACTTGCCTTTGGATAAAATATTCACCAGGGAATTTTCACGGGTTTTAAATCTTTGATAAGACTTTTTTAACATACATACATTACCTTGTCAGTTTTTTTTTCAACACATAATTGAAATTGCATACCAAATAATACAGAATGTCTGATGAAATTGTATGGCAGGTGATAAACCAGCAGTTTTGTGCCTTCAAGATCAAGACTCCAAAGGAGCAAAATTTCTGCAGAAACGAATACAACGTCTCAGGGTTATGTTCACGTCAGTCCTGTCCGTTGGCGAACTCAAGGTACGCCACAGTCAAGAATGTTGATGGGAAACTATACTTATACATGAAGACCGCAGAAAGAACGCACATGCCGTCCAAATGGTGGGAGAGGATTCGGTTGTCGAAAAACTACAACAAAGCATTGAGCCAAGTCGACGATCACTTGCAATACTGGCAAAAATTTTTGATTCACAAATGCAAACAAAGATTGACGAGATTGACACAAGTGGCCATCACCGAAAGACGGCTCGCTTTGAGAGAAGAAGAGAGACACTATGTGGGTGTCAAGCATAAAGTCAAGAGAAGAGAAGAAAACAGAGAAAGAAAGGCATTAGCGGCCGCGAAGATCGAAAAGGCCATCGAAAAGGAGCTTTTGGAAAGATTGAAGAGCGGTGCTTACGGTGACAAGCCATTGAATGTGGACGAAAATGTGTGGAAGAAGGTGTTGGGCAAGGTTGATAATGCCGAAGAAGATGAAGAGGAAGAGGACGAAGACGATTTCGAACTCGAAAGCGATGACGAAAGCGACGTGGGCGAAGTAGAGTACGTTGAGGATGACGGTGATGACGATTTGGTCGACTTGGAGGATTTGGAGAAATGGCTCGACGACTCGTCCGCCTCAGAGCAAGGTTCTGATGACGAGTCAGACAATTCGGATGACGAGGCCTCCTCCAAGCGTAAGGCTATTTCCGATGACAAGACCAAGAAAAAGAAGAGACCAAGAGTGGAAATCGAGTACGAGCACGAGCAAGATCACGAACCTACTTTGCAAACCAACATTGCGGCCTAGATCTTTCCCTTGTGCTAGTCCCCCATGGTCTCCACTATTACTGTTATGGTCCTATAGTCGCAGCCGCACCCGGTCTACCACCAAGAAACCTTTGGTTATAGGCTGCTTCACGGACTTGCCGCTTTGAAACACTATCGCGGGTCTACATGTGTCTACTGTATCCTACTGTAGTCTACAGCCTCGTCATACGGCGCTCTCACACGCACCTATTTTTCATCTCTACCTTTTGTGGATACCATTCTACATTCATTTCATCCCATCCCCGTCTCGTGTAATTATATAATCCTAGATCATTGGCAATACACATATATTTTTTGTAACTCTCATAGTCTTTCTGAACTTACGAACTATAACGCTTCATCACCTGCATACCACCGCCAGTAAATATACGGCTATTGTCAGCTCAGCCACAAGACCTCATATAGGTCGGAACAATTCTAGTATTTACGGCCGAAGCCAAGACTCTGAGCTCCGTTCGGTTCTACGGGACCAACTCTTGAGTAGCTTGAGGCGCTATATTTAGGCCTTACATACACTAGCCCCGTAGAAGGATAAAATTAGTTTCTCTATATAGGCGTTGATTATATAAAAGCATCACCAAAGAAAAAAAACATTCTTTGTTTGAATATATACTAAACAATAACTATAGTACATGGCAGATTTTAGTTGGTCTCCATCGACGATTCCGACGTCGACTACATTACGGTCAGTGGCAGCGACTAAGGGTTCAGGATTGACGGCAACGCTAACGTCGGCCAGTGCCAAAATTCAAACGGCTACCGGGAATAATGAGCTAATCCCGTTATCGAGGTATATAAGGGGAGCGCAAGCGTCGCTTTCGATCATCCAGGCCGAAAAAGAGATGGCTACAGCGACCGCGGAGTCGGTCAAATCGCAAGCTACCAAGGCGATATTCGAAGCGACTCTAAACCTTCAGGCATTAGAGTGGGAGGAAAATGCATACGATATCCACCGGTTGACTCGGCCGGGCAATATCATTTTCCTCGCAGTGTTTGCGTTGACGTTTCTGTATTATGTTGCCATGCTTTGGAAGTCGAGGTTCCACTGGTTCAATGTTGCGTTTTTTGGTGGGTTTGCATTGGAGTTTGCCGGGTTTCTCGGGCGGGTGCTATCATTTGGCGATATGACGGACGAGAACTTTTATATTCTTCAATTGGTGGCGCTTACTATTGCCCCAGCGTTCATTATGGCGGGAATTTACTACTTATTTGCGCAACTAGTGGTTGTGTACGGCAGGCAATTTTCTTTCCTCAGGCCAATGTGGTATTCGTACATATTCATAACTTGCGATGTGATCTCGCTTATTATTCAGGCCGGTGGTGGTGGAAGTGCTTCGATGGCATCGAACAATAACGAAGATCCCACCCCGGGTAAAAATACCATGGTCGCAGGTATAGCGTTTCAGGTTTTCTCGATGACCGTCTTCTTGTTCTTCTGGGTTCATTTTGTGTACCAGATATATTTCAAGCATACTCCTTCAAAAGAACAGGCAAATGGTCTTGATGTGGAAAAGAGGGAAACTAATCCACAAGCTTCAAATGTCGATGCCTCATTCAACAAGCCCTCGTTCACAGGTTTTTTAAAACTTTTTTTTAACACCAAGTCGGGCGCTATTCATAAAAGAGAGTATTTGGAAAACTACTATAATAGTCATTACTCTCATGTACGCGCAAGGTCTTTATTTCCTTGGTTTGTTTTAGTGATGACCGTTGCAGTTATCGCCGTTTACATTCGGTGTATTTATAGAGTAGTGGAACTTTGTCAAGGTTTTGAAGGATATTTAATCACACACGAAGCCTACGTCATGGTACTTGATGCTTTCATGATTGCCATTGTTGCAATCGCTTTCGTTCCGTTCCATCCAGTATGGGTACTTGGTGCAGAGAATAGAATCAGAGTATCTGCAATCAAGAAAAATTTGGACCAGAGCGAGACTTCAAACTCGACAAATGAATCCGGTGAAAGAGAATCCTCGAAGGACGATTCGTCTAATGGAATTAACAATTCAGAATTATAGTTATGGTTTGGTGTCCAATGAAAGAGAATTTGTGGAGGATGAGTAGTCCATTGAGACTCATATTCGAGAGTCGCATTTATGGTTTCCCGTCCTTTATATATATGACATTATAAGGCTTAGAGTATTCATATGCGATATGCTGTTCTGTGCGTAAACCGTAGTTACCATTTTGTATCTGCTGTTCAAGATCATCATTATGCTATTTTTGTGGTTTCTTGGTATGTTCTCATTATGAACGGCTGCAAAATGCAGAGGGTACAAATAGTCCCAAAGGGCATATAAGCACCAGTATTCCTCCTTCTATCTTGCTTCCTACCTTGTTGGTGTAACAAAAGTCCTTGTCTAGCTTACAAAACAAAAAAATTATTCTATCGTTTTAATCATGAGTGATCATGTTCTTGCTTCTATTGCTCAATTGGAAGATCTCAGTTTGAAAGAACTCCCATTTTTTCCATCAGAATTTGACCCATTTAAGGACACAAGTATTGAAGAGCTTTTAAAGAATGGTTACACCAATACCACCTACCCAGGAGATGGCTTTATTGGCTTTCATTCCTTGAAGATATGTAGTTCTAATGCTAAGCAAATGTCGAAGTATTTGGAGCTATCAATGGGTTTCGAGGAGGTTGCCTACAAGGGTTTGGAAACGAACTCAAGGAGGCTTGCCTCTCATGTTGTTAGGAACGGTAACATTGTGTTTGAAATTCTCAACACTCTTGAAGCTGTTACTGATCAATATCCCTCCGTCTCCATGTCCCAAGAGGAAGCTCTTAAAATAAAGTCAGAGTATTCCTCTGAGGAGTCACAAATTACGGATGTTTTGAAAGAAAAGATTACGGATCTTATATCCGAGATAGTGGATGATAATCTTGATCGATACAAGGACTCGATGGACGTAACGGTTGCGAAAGAAAATTTGAAGAGGTCCATTTTAAGTACGGCCAACTTTAGAGAGACTTTATCGAATATTAGAAGCGTTATCAGAAAATGCGTTGAGGCTTCAAAAGGTGCCATTCAAGATAACTTTGAGTCTTTCATGATCCAGGAATTTGTCAAGATTCATGGCGAGGGAGTCATGGATATATCATTCAAAGTAGTCGATGTCGACGCTATTTTCAAGAAGGCTGTCGAATCAGGTGCCTATATCATCAAGTTTCCACATGTCATCAAAGATTCGCATGGTTCAGTGAAAATTGCAACAGTTGCAGTTCCCTCGACCGATATTCATCACACGTTGGTTCAAAATATAGATTACAATGGTCCATTCCTTCCTCACTACAGAGAATCTGTGATTGAGAAACCACAGAGTTTTATTAGCCAGTTGAAAAGATTGCCCAAAATCGAGTTAGACTGTATTGACCATTGTGTTGAAAATTATACATGGAATCAAATGATGACCCATGCCCGTTTCTATGCCAAAATATTTGGCTTTCATAAATATTGGTCTGTTGACGAAAAGGATGTTTTCACTGGTGAAACAGCCTTGAAGTCGATCGTCATGGCCTCAAGTAACGGAAAGGTTAAAATGCCTATCAATGAACCAGCAAAGGGTCTCAAGAAAAGTCAAATTGAGGAGTTTTATGACTTTAATGGTGGTCCCGGTGTTCAACACATCGCTTTAAAAACTTTTGACATAATTGCAACTGTTGAATCTTTACAGAAACGGGGCATCGAATTCAATACCACTTCTGAGAAATATTATCACACTTTGAAACAAAGATTGATTAAAGACGATATCATTCTTAAAGAAGATTTTAACCGGATCCGAAAATTGAACATACTTGTCGACTATGATCCTGAAACTCGAAATAAAGAGACCAGGACATGCAATTATCTTTTACAAATATTCACCAAGCCATTACATGACCGGCCCACCTTATTTATAGAAATTATTCAAAGACGTCATCATAATGGTTTTGGAAAAGGAACTTTCAAAGGATTATTTGAAACAATTGAAGCTCAGCAAAAGCTTCGGGGAACCTTGGTTGCAAGCAATGACGAAGACTAACAAAGCTTACTTCTAGGTATGATAAGTTTTTGTCTATTTTAAAAAGCAAAAATCCAATAAATACCTGTTCTTTCCGACTTTATAGGCATCGTATTTGCTAAATAATGTTTTTTACTGAAATAATTGAAAACTATACATTGAACTAAAAATACATCAAAATTATAGACTTACCTCTACATTTCTGCTTTTCATTCCTAACATATGCCAGAGCAAGTATTCAAAAAGCTGCAGTCATGGAGGTGCCAAAAAGTTCATGTACTATCAGGACTTGAATTGCTGCAAAATTTTTATATACACCTCACTCCATTTTTTTCTTTACCTCAAGTAGAATAATTTTCATTAGTTAAATGAACAGCATTGAATTCGCATTTCGTGCCCTTTAGGATAGTCGGTCTTCAAAGTCGCATGGACTCATCAAGATATGCTTGAAAGTTTATCAAAACTCAAAGATTTCAAATAGCCGTCATTCTTCAACAGCGATCCCTTCTCTTTGAAGAAATTTTTCAAGTCCTTTATAAAAAGCGGAAATAAAAGTTCGTCTATCCCTTCATTCCTAGCAATCTCAGAGGCTCTATCAAATGGTATCCAAACTCCTTTCAAATTCATGGCACCGACTTTGACTATGCTTTTAGTTTTTTCTGTTTTCAAAATACCGTCTCGCTTACCTCTGGTCATACCTGCGACATTGAGAAGCTTAGTACCATTCACAAAGTTTGTATCTTCACGTCTGGAAACAAGAATACCGTGCGCTTCAACTTGATAACATATGGTTTGCTCGTCTTCCCAATATGTCGTTGCAATCCTTGGCTTCACGGGCTTGGTATAATCATGAGTTGTATGGTCCGGGAACAGGTGCTTTGTGCTAGTAGAGGAATTTCTCAGATGGCCATTAGATGAAGAAGCAGAATTAGAGGTATTCGATAATTGATGCTGATGATTCCCGACTATGGTGGGCATGGTATGAAAGAGCATGCTGGTGTTGGCATAGGTGTGCAGTTGATGGACCCCTATTTGCGACAGTGTATCCATTTGTGGAGAAAGATTGTTATTGATTTGTAATGGACTTTGGTTGATGATCGATGGGCACTCATTATTGTAGTAGTCGTGGTTTTGGGAGGATTGGCTGGGCGGATACATTTGTTGAAATGAAAAGTTGCTATCGCTAAGCGTATAGTTTTTATTCTTATTGTACGGTTGTAGTTGATATTGCATCGAGTGTGTCTCCTGTGGCAACGTCTGAGAGCTGAGTAGCAGTGGCCGGCCACTGTTTTGATTTGCAATAATACTTTGGTCCGAGGGTGGTCCGATCACGCTGTCGCTGTGGTAGTAATTCTGTTGACCCGACCCTGACATCATTTCTTCTGGTTCAAGACCCCACGAAACTTGGTATCTTTTATCGAAATTAGAATCAAATAAGTGAAAATACTTGCCCGCAAGTTTTAAGCAGCTTATAAGTACGAATTATTAATCAAATCAGTACCCAAGGTTAATGAAGGGCTAGCTACCTCGTCCAAGTATATCACCAAATATTTAAGGACGCAAAATAAGCGGAATAAAATTGTCTCTAGTTTCTCAAGAGTAAATGTAACAATACCAGCTTTAAATATTACTTGGCCCGATCAAAGCGCTTTAACTTTTTCTAATAGCCGAGATGAAGTCGTTAATAAAACTGCCTTCTTAATACCATTTCTTGCGACTAATGCACGATCATGCAACCCATTAAACCCAGAACGGTACCATCTATCTCCGTAGAAAAACCATGCTTCTAATTTGAAGCAACCACATATTCGTCTTGAGCATTCTCACCTAGTTTAGAGGCGTTTCTATACTCACCAGCCGCCGCCTCGCTCTTGAAAGGACACTTGCAAATCATGGTGATGCTGTGAAAGGGTTCTCTCGCAGCATATTACCGTTATTATATACAGGAGTAAATATTCATGGATATTACTGTCCAAGCTCTAGGTATACAGTAGAATGCTTCGAATTGCATTGGGTTGCATAGGGTCAGTCAAGGCTATTGCTTCCTAAATTAATTAATGCCTACCGAGCTCATTTTGACAGTATGAAGGATCGGGCTATTGTAGAATCGTCAATGATGCAGCTAAATCCCGAAAAACCACTTGTGATGTCTTTCTCATGTCACAGAAATGGGCCCAAAAACGAGCTGGCTAGACTTAGGAAACCAACTTACCCGATAGGTGTGTCTCCATTTAATTAGCTCATGATATAGATACACATATTTCCTACGACTTCAAACCTCGAAAATAACTAAACTAGGCTGCTTTTAGGTAAAAAAAGCTCGTACCACTTACGATGCCAAATGTTTCGAGCCTATTGTATTATTCATCTGCTAGATGCTCTTCATATCGTAATGCTGCTGAATGAGCCTTCGTCTTACTGTCCCCGTCTGACACTGTCAAAAAACGTTTTGTGATGGCTCATAACCAGGCTCACAGAGGGAAAATTCACCAATTCATATCTTCGAGGTAATAATGGGTAAATAAGCCAAAAAAATAGGTGACTATCGGCTTATTTAGATAATTAATAGTGAAGGTATAATTGCTTCCATAGAAGGAAATTACAGTTCTTGGAAGGAGGTCTCTTTTTGATCAAATATGGTTCTGTCGAGCAGCAATGAGCCTTCTTTTGGTGTTCCAGTGAAAGAACGAAGAAGATCATTTTTAGACGCAGGAGGCGTCAATTCTATCAATAACTTCGCATCATCGTATAAGAGAGCTCAGTCGTACTTGGGTCAGAGCTTGGTTGATAGCGCACAAAGCGAAGTTGTGGAGGATGTTAGTCCCTGTACGTCAATTTCTGAAGACATTAATGACCAAGAAGAAAATATTGGAACGGCTGTAGAGGAAAGAATTGCACGGGAACTTGAACACCTCGACTCGTTTCACTTCCACAGTGAAGAAGAATCCCCATTATTATCGCGGCGTACGAGTAAGACAGGCTCCGAGCGGTCGGCCACTGGAGACTCTACGGCACCACAGACCATTTTCAACAGTATTAATACACTAATGGGTATTGGAATGCTCTCTTTGCCGTTTGGTTTCCGATTGTCTGGCTGGGTGCTTGGTACATTAATGTTGTTATTGAGTTCTTTAATAACAAACTTCACTGCTAAAATTTTGGGCAGGATATTGAAGAAACATCCCGAGTTGACCAGTTATGGAGAAATAGCTCGCTCATACGGAGGTGCACAAGCAGGTATTATTGTGACTTCGATTTTCTCGCTAGATCTACTAGGCGCTGCTGTTTCTTTAATTATATTGTTCAGTGATTCATTCAACATCTTGTTCCCTTCCATTAATACGCAGATTTTGAAGTGCATCCTCATCTTAATAACATTAGTGCTATCGTTTTTGCCGTTATCCATTTTATCTTTATGCAGCTTATTGGGTATCATTTGTACAACAGGACTTTTGGTTCTTATCGTCGTATGCGGCTTGTTAACCAATTCAGTTCCCGGTTCATTGCTAAATCCTGCTTCTACGAAGTTATGGCCTACGGAACCTAAATATTTGTTATTGAGTTTGGGGATTTTTATGGCACCTTGGGGTGGGCATCCAGTTTTTCCTGAATTATACCGGGACATGAGACACCCACTGAAGTTTTCTAAATGCTGCAATATCACTTTCGGAACAACTTTCAATCTTGACTATTTGATTGCAATACTTGGATTCTTGATGTTTGGTATGGAGTGCAAAGACTCTTTGACGAAAAACTTGATGATGAACGAGTCTTACCCCGCTTGGGTGAATCCTCTCATTTGCTTGTTCATAGGCCTACTCCCGCTTTCCAAACTTCCGCTAGTCATAAGGCCTTTGATCACAGTTTATGAAAATATTTTCAAGCTAAATGATAAGGAGTACATTGTGATAAAAAACGGCAAAAGGCTTCAGCCCTATAATCCAAAAAAAGTAGTATACAGAGTAATATTTTGTGGTGTGTTATTACTGATTTCTTTAGTTTTCAATTCGTTTGGAAAAGTTATTTCATTCCTTGGAAGTGCAATATGTTTTACCATTTGTATGACTTTTCCTCTTATGTTCAGTTTGAAATTCTTTGATGACAAAACCTCAACTGAAACTTTACTATTGAAGTTTGGGATAATAATTGGTATTATCTGTTCCGTTATTGGAACTTACGGTTCAATTGCGATTGATATCTAATATAGAAACTTAACTGTATATTAATACAAACACATTTTTGCATAAAAAGCTTTTATTCCCATGAAATAATTAAATACACATACTGCTTTCATAGTTCTAAGTAAAGCCAGCTTACTGTCACTCAAAATACTCCTGCAAAGTTCAACATTCTGAACCTATCAACTGGCATACATATCCTAAGACATTGCAGGAGAATACAAAATAAAAAATAAAGATCATGATTCAACCAAAATTCGAATTTATTTTTGCTTTCCCCGTTGGCGAGACGCCTATTTCCTTGAATCATATCTACGGTTATGCCTATAACCAAATTCTTTATCCTCATCAATGCTGACATCATTTGACAAAATACTGGCGGCATATAGTAAGTTATCATGTTGAGATTTTGCCAAATATTGGGACATGACTTGCGAGCCCGACGTTGAGCAAGGATTTTTTGAAGAACTGCTGTTATAAGTATAGTGGTGGCTTGGATTTGAGTTTGGGGGGTGAAAATAGTTACCATAATGGGCGCTAGTCATTCTAGAGGCCGGCGGTCTCTGATGGTTAGGCAAATAGTACATTTGCTGATGTTGCTGAATGAACGGTGAAGATGGAAATTTGGAGGACTCCGGATGATGATTGTAATACTTGTAGTAATTCGAATTATGCGAGTTCAACGATAATGTTGACGAATTTCTAGATGTGTTTTTCAATGGTATGAAGGCATCGGAAGTGTTAACTTTATCACCATAAAATTTATGACTATCACGTAATTTTTTCAACTCATCCTTATTGCTGTTATTGGCTGTAGTAGATGAGGTATCATCAGATCCGATTATGATCGAAACATCATCATCGTCATCTTCTTCTTCTTCGTCGTCATCTTCATCAAAGTCATGTTTGTTGATCTCAGTTTCCTTCTCGCTCAAATTTTTAGCTTCAACGCCTCCCAGAGTATTAGTATCATCTTGTTTTTTAACTTCAGATTTATCTGTCTTTTCCGATTCTTTATTGCTGATGATGCCAAAAACCATAGCTGCTTCCTCATTCATAACCCCTTCAGGTTCTTCTAAAACGCGCTCTGTCTTAATAGCCTTATCTTCATTTTCACCTGATTCTTTCGTTGGCTGTGTCTTCTTCCTACTACCCATTTTCTTCTTGAAACTGAATTTTGGTGGATTTCCACATCTATCTTTAGCAAAACTTATTTTGAACGTTTTGTACTTATTGTAAAATTCACCATCGTCTCCTGCAATCTTATTTATTTTAGTAACATTGTTGGATTCAAATAGTTCCACAAGCCTAATAGCGTCAAGGATACTTAAAAAATTTAGGAACCCACAGTCTTTATTGTGATAGAAGTTGATTTGCTCCAAATCGCCGAATTTGGAGAAATCGGACCTTAAAACGCCTTCATTTGGCAAGCTTATTTTATCATCTTTTGAAGCGGCAGAAGGAGCATTTTCACTTTTATTCAACTTGATTCCAATGTAAACATTTCTTGAAGCCCCTGCTGTAACTGCAAGCGATATTTCTCTGCTCAAAGGACCCGAATGATTCTTCGCCCATCCCACCGTTATGTCATATCCATGTACTATCAACTGATGTAAGACCTGATGATTCAAGTAAAATTTTAAAGCAATGGTAGGGTCAACAAATGTAATAAAACAAACCCTCTTTTCTGGGTGATATTTAATTGATTCCACTAACCCTCCAGCTCTCACATTATTAGCAATTTCTTCTACGCTTGTATTAGGATGCAAATTTCCCAAATATATAGTTCTATTACCAACATTGAATGGGTCCGGATTGTACTGGTAAGGAGGGGCTGTGTTATTTGTCGAAACTTTCGATGGTTGCATCCTCAACTGTGATTGGCTTAATGAATGGTATCCATTGTCCATGAAAGAAGATACGTTAGAGATATTGCTATGATCCATATTGTGAGAGGAGGAGGAGTTTGAGCTGATCTGGTCGTAATTGGAAGCGTTCGCATATTTGGCATTTGAAAGAAGTGAGTTTTTTATTGATTCACTATTCTCTAAAATGCTGCGTGAGTCTAGCACCCCTTCTCCGTCAACCGGTAATCCATTTTTATCTTCTTGTTGTTCGTCAATGTCAGATGATGCTTCATTCAAACCCTCAGCAATTAACTGACTTTCGTGGGCTGGCTGCCTTTTGATAGAAGCTGGCGAGTTGCAGCTAGAGGATGATCTTGGCCTGTCAATAACAGTCCTATCACATCTATCTTTGTGAAATGATGCTTGGACGAATTCAAGCAAACCGCTGTTTTCTTCTTTACCCTCTTGGTCGATCTGCTCCTGTTTGTCTAATTGAATACGTTTTAAATAATACTCATACGATTTTATGGCTGCGTCGATAGAAGTAAAATGTATCAAGCATTTCACTTCAGATTTTTCCTGGGCCGACGAAATTTTAAAGTCTTCTATTTCCCCAAACTTCGAGCACTGCTCATATAAGTCGTTTTCAATATTATTGAGATCTATTGCTTCCGAATCTTTTATGTGCATCCTTATTAATAGACATCTTGTAGCCTTAAACTCTAATATGTAGTTCAACGTTTTTAACTTAATGTAGTCTTGCTTATTTAAATGATTGCTGTTGAAACTGCCACTGCTGGAGTTAGCATTCGTCGATTCATTCAAGGAAATTCTAAGATACTTCGAATTTTTCAATTTTTCCTTCAAATTATTCAAATTGTATCGGTTCTTGGAATATTTGATATGGAAATTGATCGATATCTTTGAACTCACAAAAGAAATCACACACGTCTTTAAGTTATCGGTATCATCGAACCGGCTGGGCCCTGGCTTAGTAAACATCTTACAATATTCAATCGGACCGTGATCGATTTCATCCAATAACTCACTCAAAGTCAAATCTTGACTCAAATTCTTCAATATAACGGTCCGGGATAAGTTGAGCTGATCCAAATTACTGTTGCTACTCAATGGAGTCAAGTATGGCGAGTGGGTAGGATAATGCAGAAGCAGGAGGGGGTGTTGGTACTGCTGGTGGGAAGCCAAGTTCCCGTGCGATAAATTAAGCGGTGGTGGCACGTATTGACGAGGAAGTATCGGTGACATGGGCACCATGTTCGGGCCTTGGGGCGCATACGGCGAGTTCACCAACAAGTTCGATGGTAGCATCGATTGTCCGTAAGATATATCGAGCGGCGTCACCGGTGGTGGCATGTCGCTGGGAAAGTATCCTGGATGCGGAGGCTGGTATTGGTGGGATCCGTAGTACGCTCCTTGATGTGGATACATTTTCTTGTCGTCTTTGGCTGAAATACCTTGTAGCACGCGTGGACTGTCTCCAATCTATCTGTTCTGGCTCAATATGCGTTTGGTGTTGTTCCTAGCAAGCGATCGGCGAAATACGGTTTTTCAAGCGATTGTATACGTATTATCTCGGTGAATCCTCGATTCTCTAAATTAGACGCCGAGCCTTCTCTTCTTCGTCTCCGATTATAATATTCTATAACTACGACAAATCCTCGTTGTTACTATATCAAATCCTTTTCTTTTTACCACTAGCAACTAACTTCCTGGGTAAATTCTCCTATCCAAAATACGTGGTTTAATTTCATAAAAAAGCCCTTTATTGTTTCAAAATTTTGGACTGTTCTAAAAAAAGTCGACAGGGAGGAATACAAGGGGAAATATTTTTTTTTTTCACGAGAATCTATTTTCGAGGGAACCCTTCACCACTCTACACGCAATACTAAAAAAGCACCATGTGCATGAACTCATACATCCTATACATCCTATACATCCTATACATGCCGTACCTAGCTTACGCTACACCGTTACCTGGTATTTGTAATAGAGACTAGGGGTCCAAAACTTGCCTTACTCGGTCCTTCTGCGTGCTCTCGCCTTGTATGTAAATGAATATTCCTACAGGAGCACGGCATAAGTTAATCATTTACATAATCACGCCAACCAGAGGATGATCCGACGGCGACGTACTTCACCATGTAGGTTTCACAGATCTTCACAATAAAGGCACCAACGCGGCCTTAAGGCGGAAAGTACTTGAATAGGCGCTCAATAGGCACTCGGGTGTTCAATAGATTTTATAGCGCATACGCATTGTATAGCTAGTATGACATATGCTTGCTGAGCACATTCGCGGCCCTCAGTACCTCTATTAGTTCCTGGTGCGCAGAGAGAGGGGGGCAGGGAACATAGGCATTGCTGGAACAGGAAACTTTTCCTCCTGTCGCCGCGACAGTTGGGCTGGGCACTCTGTGCGTGTCAGGCCATGTGCTGGCGAGGGATTGGAGGCACAGCCGGCACGAATGGCGGAGGCGCCGGGGAGTCGGGGCGCGAGTAAAGCGCGAGTCAGAAGCGAGTCGCCAGCGGTGTGCCGGTGCCACGCAAATGCACGTACTTCCTAATTAGGCAGTCTAACATAGTAGACTCTCGGACATGATAGTACAGCAACCATACGTTCGGACACTCGTGAGAAGAGCTCCAGCACTGTACACGGCAAAACAATCGTAAACCATGGTAGCGCCGGAAATCTAATACCGACTACGTACGCCGCAGCTCCTGTAGCACATAGACAACACCAAGTTCAAGTTTTGATAGCTTTTGTGCCAATGAAAACGACAAAACCTGTAAGGATCGCCCACACATGGACTATATTTTTATAAAAAGTGCGGCATGCTTCCCAAAAGAGCAATCTAGGAGATGCCTACGACCAGTTGATTACATAAGCGCTTTTTGACCAAAAATTTTCGATGATTCCCTTGATGGATCAAAAACAACAAGAGAGTGAAGAACCGGCAAACGAAAAAGGATTTTCCATTTAACTCGTTCACGCTAGTAATCAATCAATCAATCAAATAATCATGGCGCAAGAAGTTCCAACATTCAAGTTAGTCTTAGTAGGAGACGGCGGTACCGGTAAAACTACTTTTGTCAAGAGACACTTGACCGGTGAATTCGAAAAGAAATATATCGCTACCTTGGGGGTTGAAGTCCACCCATTAGGTTTCCACACCAACTTTGGGGAATTGAAGTTTGATGTCTGGGATACCGCCGGGCAAGAAAAGTTTGGTGGGTTGAGAGACGGATACTACATCAACGGGCAATGTGGGATCATTATGTTTGATGTCACCTCTAGAATCACTTACAAGAACGTTCCTAACTGGCATAGAGACTTGGTCAGAGTTTGCGAAAACATCCCAATTGTCTTATGTGGTAACAAGGTTGACGTCAAGGAACGTAAGGTGAAGGCTAAGACCATCACTTTCCACAGAAAGAAGAATTTACAATATTACGATATCTCCGCCAAGTCCAACTATAACTTCGAAAAACCATTCTTATGGTTGGCCAGAAAGTTGGTCGGTAACCCTCAATTGGAGTTTGTTGCTTCTCCAGCTTTGGCGCCACCAGAAGTTCAAGTCGACGCCGATTTGATGCAAAGATACCAACAAGAAATGGAGCAAGCCACTGCTTTGCCATTGCCTGATGAAGACGATGCTGATTTGTAAGCAACTCCCCGGCTTGACTGACGACCAGATCTTTTATCCGGGTTTCGTTGGGTTTGTATAGGCTACATAAATCATTAATAAAGGAAGTATAGTTCAATGTGTTGTTCATGTCATTTGCATCCTGCCTACTATACATGTGTCGATGAAGGTTTTCCAGCGCCTGAAGCTCTTACTTTGCTATCAGCTTTCTTCTATAGCCTTTCGCTATAGTACTGACCAGACAATTTGTGCATTACGCCAGAAGTCCTGTACCTGTTGTAAATGCTTCCAAGCAGATCCAGCTTACTGCCTGCCTACTACTTTCTCCTTAAATCCTTTTAGAATGGATCGGTGTTCTGCATGTGCTCGGCCATGGATTCTTGGTATTCTTCCGTGTTGCGAAATACAGATGGAGGTGGATTTGGAAAACCACTCAAGTTAGGAGGTGGGGGCAAGCAGAAAACTCCTTTTTTCAGCATCTCTTTATCTTCATCTACGGTCCCGGGTGCATCCTTGCTCAAATACTGCACCCCAATCTCGTAGTTTGAGTCCAGCGGATCCCATATGCCTGTTTCTTTAGCCTTCATTTCATAGTAATTGCAGTAGTATCTGATGTGATTCTTCCCCATTAAGTGCGATTTCCGCACACTCATCGTATCGTGAGTTAAGTATGACTTGCAATAGTCACAGTAGTACTTCGGCATCTTTGTCCCTTAATACTACCCGTCTGGCCTTCTAGTAAACCATCCTGTTATCATATATGGTCTTCTCTAGTCATATGACTAGATGCGGGCCAATGAAAAATTGTCTTTGTGAAAAATAGGGAGCGCACGCACCCACCGAATTTCGGTCAAATACTTTAGTACTCTAGTAATAAAGAGAGGTGAAGTAGAAAGTAGTAACAATCAAGACGATTTAACGATGTTCAGACAATCAGTTGTATGTATAAGACCCGAGAGAGGAAATAAGCAAATTTTAGTTGCTTGAAAGGTGGCTTTATGTGAAGACATCATTGAATTGAGAGTGTTTAAAGACGAGCAATACTAACATGGGCAAAGCGTAGTTTAAGTGCAAGAAGACTCTTTTCTATCACTCCTCAGAGAAGCAACTTAGTTTCCGATTTATACATCCAACAAATTAAGGCATTCAAACCAACCCCACTTTCCGCCGAGGAAATGGAAAGTTCGGTGAGATCCTTCCAGTTACCCAGCAAACCAGCTGTTCCTGAATCTGAGATTTCTGCTGACGCCTTGAGCCAATACGAAGCATCTGAAGTCGATGCTGAAGCAAGCAAGTCTACCCCCACCGAGAGCGGTGCACCCGCTGCCGAAGAAGATTGGTTTGTTTTCGAGGAAGAAGAAGACCAACATTAAGCTATTATGCACCATCACTTTGAACTGAAAAAGGAGCCGATTCCATCGGCCATGCCTTCTTCATATATAATTGTATACGAATTGCTCGAACAAAATGAAATAGAGTCTTTAAGTTTCACCTTGTTTATGACCCTAGTGTAGGGATCTGTAGAGTCAATACATTCTTCAAGGGTATAAAACGGTAAATGTGAATGTAGCCCAGTGTTACCGTCCGATTCCCTAAAAGCGTACTGAGGTTACAGTCCCTATATACTGAAGATCAACCCTAATAAATAAACTTTCAGTATTCTGCAGCCTTGCTATAAAACATTGATACTCCTCAAAGTTGCTAAGAGCTGAGAAACTCTTCGATTACGATAGTTGCCATGGATAAGACCAATGTTTAGCATAAGGCCGATGTTTTACTGAAGCGCAGAATCAAGAACACTTAGTAGTTTAACTTCAAAGTTGTGATGAACACAACAGCTGGAAACGATATTCATACATCTACAGAGAGTCTCCGAAAGGGAAAAGAAGAGAAGACTTTGACAGATAGTCAACGAAAAAAATCTTCGTTCAAATATATGCTCTCAAGATACTTTTAAACCACCTTGGTGATGTCGCAATTTAGTTTATTGTTTACATTTTAGAGTTCTACCGAATATCAGACAGTTTATATTTTATCTATTAACATGACTACAGACTCTAATTACCTCGATCCTGAGGCCATTCTTAATGCATCGGACTTGATAAACTCAACTTTAATCTCTAAAGGCTATATAAATGAAAAGCTTTATTTCAACTCCATCAATTGGAAAGATTTAGTGCAAGACCAACTTAATGCAGACGAGACAGGACGCAAAATTAATGATTTAATAGTCACCGAAAGCATCTATAATAATGACAAGAATATCATCAATATTATATATTCCTTACTACAATCAATAGAGAGGAATAAAACACAGAATAAATCATTCAATAGAGTCATAAATCAAAAAGATTCCCGTATCAAGGATTTGCAGAGAAAAATTGACCAATTGGAACAACAAATAGGGCAGTCGGAATCTAAGCTCAATAAATTCGTACAGGTTGATCAACTCCAGCTCTCAAAACGTTTGCAAGACTTGACACATGTTAATAAATTACAAGCACAAGATCTAAACAAGTTGAAAAATTGGTGCGCTGATATCAAAACAAAGTATCATGTGGAATTAAAGAGAAAAGACATTGAAATAGAACAATTGAAGAATCAGTTATTGGAAAAAAGAAACTTGTCGACTACCACTACGCTTGGGATACCATTGTCGTACGATTCGTCTCGTACAAATGAAACCTCGACTCTTGATCAAAACGTGAATTCCAATATAATATACAATAACAACCCAATAATAGATAACAGCAATGCAAATGCTATATTGAGCTCTGCGGTGCAGCCAATGTTGAACAAACAATATGAACAAATTGTTATTGACTTGACCCAGTTGATTGAGAATTTGATTTCTGAAAATCATAAGTTTTCGAAATTTATCAAATCAATTAGTGGCTACTACCTGAACTTGAACACGCAACTATCGAATCCCAACTACAAAACGTTAAATTCCAATGATTTACCAAGTCCATCTGATGCTATTGATTTGAATGAAATTAATTTCGGCCCTTCGGGGGATCCCAAGAATGCTTTGAATGAAATTGAGTCGTTCGAATACATCGCCAAACCGTTATTGAATAACGTTTATAAGAATTATCATTACGTATCTAGCCTTGTGGATTTGGTCACTTCGAGCTCTAATCAATCATCTATCTCGGGTGATACTGGTTCGAAAAAAGTTGAAGAATTGAAATCCGAATTACAAATTGTCCGAAGAAACTGGCAAGACGCAATTAAGACTTTGGAGAATTGGAAGACTTATCAACAGAAATACAATGATTGATGGATTCGGAATTATTTTATCCTGAATAGAAAAAACCTAACCTATCTAGCTAATAACAGAAAAAGCAGTGACTCAAGTGAAAAAATCCTCTAAAGAAGGTCCCGCAACTGCCGAATCCGCCAATCTTCTCAACACAGTTGTTTCTAGAGATACGGCATTGAACGGAAAATCCTTGAGAAACTCGGCTTCGTTGATGCCATTCTCGCAATCTCTGAATTTCAAAGAAACGTTGCGAGTATCGCTATTAAATTCGAGGTAAGTACTTAGCAAAATTCCTGTACAATAAACACGCTCATTATTTAGACTTGATTGATTCATATCTATCGCACTCCTGTCAATTGTATCAGCAGCAGTGCATTTGAGAAAGCCAGAAAGATCAACCGGAGAATCGCTAAATTTTCTGTCGCTACACCTCGCTTTAGGGCCACTAGCAACCGTTGAGTCATTAGAATCTTTAACATAAAACCTTACTATACGTAGTAGGTCACCGACATGCAAATAGGAAAAATCGAAGTCACCAAAACCTCGGAACGATTTCACAACCACAACTATCCCGCCCACCGAAATGAGGTTTTCCAGGTACGGGTCTTTTAACTCATTGATGGTGGGTCTATAAATAGCATTTACGGGACTTGCCATCAAATTTTGCAACATTAGAGTGCGCATGAAGCTATCATATTGGTCCGATATATACGATTGCTCGCCCATCGAGGGTCCTGATGGGTAGTTATTCAAGTGCTCACTCGACGACGAAGACTTCGGCTGCATTTCCAAATCTGACAACGCCTCTGGAAGCGTCTTAAGTTCGTTACTTACAGTTTTATGCGATTGTGGACTGCTATTCCCTCTTCCCTTCTTAAAGGGGACAATCGTTACATGTTTCGTATTCCCGTCGCATCCACCACATATACTCTCTTCCCTTGGTGATGCTGAATGACTTTTGAGCGCCAATCTAGAAGCTCCGGAAGTGTTATTGGACGTTTCACACGTTGCGATCGAGGTGGGCAGTCTATCAATATCAATTTGCTGCTCCAAATCCTTGCTTCTTTCTGTATTATGTATCTTCATAAATATCTTAGCCTCTTTGATGAACTTAGAGTGTCTTTTATCATCTTTTCGAAGGCGAATCTCTGATATCCGATATACCTCCAGTGATGTATCGGAGTACACGAGGCAACACCAATAGCAGTAGATTATCAAAAATAAACATATAGCGGCGATCCCTCCTATAACTGCACCAATTATGGCGCCAAAACCCTTACTATTCAAGCCCATTCTATCCTTTTACGACTTAAACATTATATTGGTGACTAGAAGTATAATCCCAGCGGTTGCAAACGATTTGAATGGGATAGTTTCGGTAAACGCACGCCATAGTGAAGATCAGTAATCCATCAAGACAGACGTACAGAATTAGCTCTTGTGATTAGATGTAGTAGTTGATGTCTTCAAAAGCATATCGACTTCTGCGTCAATATCCATAATATCCGATAATAGCTCTTTTTCCTTGGTTTTCTCTTCAAAGCTATCCTCCTCAAGTTTCTTATACTTCCTGTTGGCCTTCTTAGCCTTACTCTGTTTCAATTTCGCCTTACGCTCATTTACTATGGTAGTTCTGCAGCCTTCTGGGTTCTGCATTTCTTCGAGCCTCAAAGACAAAATCTCCCGAGCCTTTTTACGGTTCTGCTCCTGCGACCGCGAGTACTGGCACGTCACCACTAATCCCGTCGGCATATGAGTCAATTGCACCTTACTATTGCTCTTGTTGATTTTCTGACCTCCGGGTCCCCTTCCTCCTTTCAAAAAGGTTTCGCTAATCTCATCTTCTACGATGAGCCATTTAGGTCTCGGCGGTAACTTATTTCTTTTCGGTATTCCGTATCTGGCACCAGAAGATCCGACAAAACAACGTATCTGTGTGGCTGTCGAAGTCCCTATGAAATTACTCAAGGTCCGAAAAAAATTCATTCCTCCCGAACAAATTTCTACTAAAAGGACTAGTTGAAGTGATCGTTAGCGCTTAAAAGTGATGATAATCATATTGCAGGTTATGTTATAGAATTTGCAGTTTGAGGCTCGACGCGTCCTTTGCTCTATTAGGATAATTAATATATATGTCTCAAGCCTCTTTACACGTCTTATCTATCTTATTTTGAAGACTTGGTAGGTTTTAATAAAGAAGGGGAAAAGCAGCATGTCATACGAAAGACCAGAAGTCTATGGAGCGCAAGTTTTGCCCGGAGAAGAGCCCCAGGATAACTCTTTCAATGAAATAACGAAAGCTTTCAGATCATTTATTCTTGAATTCAGATTGGATACCCAGTTCATCTATAGAGACCAGCTCCGAGAGAACTTATTGATAAAGAACTACTTTCTCAAAGTCAACACAGAGCACTTAATAGGGTTCAATGAAGAGTTAAGCAAAAGGTTGGCGGACGATCCTGCCGAGATGATTCCGTTGTTTGAAAATGCTATCACGGACATCGGAAAACGGATAGCGTATTTGTCGAATGAGGAGGTGCCTGCGGACTTTCCTAGCTGCCAGTTGATTCTATTCTCCAACGCTAGCAAGACATCGATCCGTGAGTTGGACTCGGACCATATATCGAAAATAGTGAGGGTTAGCGGTATCATTATTTCTGCGTCGGTGTTGTCTTCAAGAGCTACTCAGGTGCAATTGTTGTGTCGTAATTGTAAGCACACTATGAAGCTCAAAATAAGCTCGGGGTTCGGGTCTTTAAACTTACCGAATAGGTGTCAAGGAGCCCATAATTTCGATGATTCATCCACTCAAGACAAGTGCCCGCCTGATCCCTACACTATAGTTCACGACAAATCTACCTTCATTGACCAACAAGTTTTGAAGTTACAGGAATCTCCAGATATGGTTCCTGTTGGGGAAATGCCCAGACATATAATTCTACAAGCAGACAGATACATGACTAACCAAGTAGTACCAGGTACGAGAGTCACTATCGTTGGGATTTACTCCATTTATCAGTCCAAACAGAAGAGCAACAGTAGTGTCAGCACTGTTGCAATTCGTAACCCCTATTTGAAGATTTTGGGTATTCAAACAGATGTCGAAAATAGTATTAGCGGTCAAGGATTGACATTCACCGAGGAGGAAGAAGAGGAATTTTTGAAATTATCAAGACTCCCCAATCTATACGAGGTTTTTGCAAGCTCTATCGCTCCTTCGATTTATGGTAACCAAGACATCAAAAAAGCCATTACGTGCTTGTTGATGGGTGGTGCTAAGAAAATTTTGCCTGACGGCATGAGACTAAGAGGAGATATCAATGTTTTGCTTCTAGGAGATCCTGGTACCGCCAAGTCTCAATTGTTGAAGTTTGTGGAAAAAATATCTCCAATCTCTGTCTATACTTCAGGAAAAGGTTCATCGGCAGCAGGTTTAACGGCTTCTGTGCAAAGAGATCAGGTAACGAGAGACTTTTACTTAGAAGGTGGTGCTATGGTTTTGGCTGATGGAGGTGTCGTTTGTATTGATGAATTCGATAAAATGAGAGATGAGGATAGAGTAGCTATTCATGAAGCCATGGAACAACAAACAATTTCTATTGCAAAAGCTGGTATCACCACTATTTTAAATTCTCGTACTTCTGTTCTTGCAGCTGCTAATCCGATTTTTGGACGTTATGACGACTTGAAGAGTCCTGGAGAAAATATCGACTTCCAGACAACCATCTTGTCTAGATTTGATATGATTTTTATTGTGAAAGACGATCATAATGAAGCGAGAGACATATCTATCGCTCAGCACGTCATGAATGTTCACACTGGTAATACAAATAATAACCAAAACCAAAATCAAGAAGGTGAAATTCCGATTGAAACAATGAAGAGATACATCCAGTACGTGAAGTTGAAATGCGCTCCACGTTTAAGTCCGGAAGCCTCTGAAAGATTATCTTCTCACTTTGTCTCTATAAGGCGTCGTTTGCAAATAAACGAAGCTGACATGAACGAAAAATCGTCCATTCCCATCACCATTCGTCAATTGGAGGCCATTATACGTATAACTGAATCCTTAGCCAAATTGAGGTTGTCGCCTGTAGCGACAGAGGAACACGTGGAAGAGGCTATAAGGCTCTTTACCGCTTCCACCATGGATGCGGTGGACCAAGGTGTTTCGAGTGGGGGCTTGATAACCACAGGCGAAATGAATAAGGAAATAAACAAAGTGGAACAAGAGCTCAGAAGAAGGTTACCCATAGGCTGGTCAACTGCCTATAAGACTTTGAGAAGAGAAATTGTTGACTCAGGAAAAGCCAGCCCCGGTGCGTTGGACAAGGCTCTTTATATCTTGGAAAGGCATGAGGTCATAAGATTCAGACATCAACGCCAGAATATTTTGCGTTGTGGGGTTTGAGAATCTGTATTTTACTTAGACTTTGAATACTTTGTCGAACCTTTATTTCTGGACGTATGTCAATTGGCCTCAGAGGGCCTCCGTTTGTATAGTAATAATGTAATTCTTAAATGTATGGAGACTGTATACATCGCGGACAAGTGAAAATTAGATTTTTGATTTTTATACTTAGATAGAGTAGATTTTCTCGTGAGTGTTAGACTAATTAATTAAGCATGACCGTTGACAATCAAGCGGCCGATGAGTCCGATAACTTTAAGTTCTTTGGCCTCGGAGGATGTAATGAAGTGGGGAGGTCATGTCACATTATTGAATACAAGAATAAGGTGATTATGTTGGATGCCGGTGTGCATCCTGGGTTACAGGGCTTGAGTTCTTTGCCATTTTACGATGAATACGACTTGTCCAAAGTTGATATTTTGTTGATTAGTCACTTTCATTTGGATCATGCTGCATCGTTGCCTTATGTGATGCAGCATACAAATTTCGGAGGAAGAGTTTTCATGACACACGCTACTAAAGCTATCTATCGGTGGTTATTATCCGATTTTGTTAAAGTGACTTCGATAGGGGGAGGAAGCGATGCAAGACTCAATAATGGAGATAGCAATATAAACAGTGGTTCGAGCAATTTGTACACGGACGATGATTTGATCAGGTCGTTCGATAGAATTGAAACTATTGACTATCATTCGACAATTGAACTTGATGGTATAAGGTTCACAGCGTATCATGCCGGGCATGTTTTAGGGGCCTGTATGTATTTCATCGAAGTAGGGGGCTTGAGAGTACTTTTTACTGGTGATTATTCCAGTGAAGAAGACAGACATTTACAAGTCGCAGAAGTCCCCCCTACGAAACCAGACATTTTAATCACCGAGTCTACTTTCGGTACGGCTACGCATGAGCCTAGATTGGAGAAGGAAGCAAGAATGACCAACATTATCCATTCCACCTTATTGAAAGGTGGTAGAGTGCTAATGCCCGTGTTCGCGTTGGGTAGAGCGCAAGAGTTGTTATTGATTTTGGAGGAATATTGGTCTTTAAATGAAGACTTACAAAACATAAATATATATTACGCCTCTTCTTTAGCAAGAAAATGTATGGCAGTGTACCAAACATACACGAATATCATGAATGATAGCATTCGTCTCACCGCCTCAGCAACTAACTCCAGCAAAAAACAAAACCCATTCCAGTTCAAGTATATCAAGTCAATCAAGAGCTTGGATAAATTCCAAGACTTTGGCCCATGTGTTGTGGTGGCTTCTCCTGGTATGTTACAGAATGGGGTTTCAAGAGAATTGTTAGAAAGATGGGCACCTGATCCAAAAAATGCTGTTATAATGACTGGGTATTCGGTCGAAGGAACAATGGCAAAAGACTTGTTAGCTGAGCCACACACAATCCAATCAGCAATTAATTCAGATATGACAATACCACGCCGTCTTAGTATCGAGGAAATATCCTTCGCTGCTCATGTCGATTTCCAGCAAAATGCTTCATTCATAGATAAGGTCAACCCTCTGAAGATCATCTTGGTTCATGGTGAAAGTAATCCTATGGGAAGATTGAAATCGGCATTATTGAGTAAATATGCCTCTCGTAAAGGAACAGAACAGGAAATTAAAGTATTCAATCCAAGGAACTGTGATCAAGTGCAGATAGGTATAAAGGGACTCAAAGTAGCAAAGGTGTTGGGAACGTTGGCTGAAGAACAGCTAGCGTCGCTAAAGAAAGAGATAGGTAAGAAGATCCCCAGCGTTGCCAAAATCGAAGAACTCGACGATGGGGATCATGATACTCAAATGAGTGTCGATGATACTGATGGTATTAAAAAAGGAACAGAAGATAAAGATGAGATTAAAAAGGAAGACGCCGATCACAACAAGAATATTATCAGCACAGGCCAAACGATTTCCGGTGTCCTTGTTTCCAAGGACTTCGACTTGAATCTTCTTCAATTACAAGACTTGCATGAATTCACCCAATTGTCAACGTCCATAGTCAAATCCAAGATCAACTTGAAGATTAACGCGGAAGTGACCTTGATGAAATGGCACTTGGAACAAATGTTCGGATATATTACTATACTACGCGACGACGACGAAAAATGGGAATGCTTGATTATGGATATGATCGATATTTCGTTGGACAAAAACAGTTCTCAAGGTGCTGGGGGGCTGCTTGTAACGGTGGAATGGGTTAATGACCAATTGATGGCAGACTCTTTGGCAGATAGTGTTATCGCCATTTTGTACTCCATCGACTCATCCCCTGTGTCTGTCAAGCTCACCTCGAAATCCTGTTCTCACGACCATACGCTGGTTAAACAAGAGGACACAGATGAGATCAAAGAACCAACCCCTCCAAGCGAGAAGTCGGCCCACGCGAACTCGGAGATTTCAAGCCGCATACGTCGCTTATCATCATTACTCAAGGCTCAATTTGGTGACTCTTTGAAATCTGTTCCTGGAGATGAAGGGCAGAAGGCAGTTATTGCAATCGGGAAAAATGAAGCCAAAATTGACTTTCTTCATCTTACAGTGGACTGTAACTCAAGGGTGTTGCGAGACCGTATAGAAAATATAATCAAAAGAGGCTGTGGCTTGGCTGCCCCTTTGAGTCAATACGAGAAGTCCGCCTAAAAAGTTTATACAATAGCTATCTTCGTCAAATATTTCATTAATGTAAAGATCATCATAACGTCGTGTATGTATCAAAACATACTCATCATCACCAAAAGCCAAAGATATAACGAATGCTCCTGGCAACTTCATAGCAGTAGTCTAAATAAGATCGGATATGGCGTAAGTAATAAGCTTCTCGAAACTAACGGCTGTCAAGTTTTCATCTACTAACTTTTGATAGTGAATTGATAGATCGTCCACGGTCTGAATTGACCGAACTCGAGCTTCAGAAATTAGAGGAATTCGAGTTTGCACATGGACCGATGTCATTATTGCAAAATTCAGTGAATAATAGTACTCCCGTAGTCATTTCGTGTCGAAATAATCATAAGTTGATCGCAAAGGTGAAAGCGTTCGACAGGCATTGCAATTTAGTATTGGAACACGTTAAGGAACTATGGACAGAGTCAGTGAAGAACAACAAAGGCAAGAGAATAAAGTCCATTTCTAAAGAAAGATTCGTATCCAAAATGTTTTTGAGAGGGGACTCTGTCATTATTATTTTGAAGGCCTAGTGGAGCCTTATCGGCATTTTTGTACACAACCCAAAGTGTACTCTCAAGCTTTCTATAGTTCCAATCAAGAAAAGCGTGTTGTTACGCGTAGGTTTTACGGTCTATCATTACCTCGATTATGTCTCCTTTACCTCACATCTTGTGGTACCGATCGTCGCAGATAAGTGTTGATGTTTTATTTTTCAGTTGATCTCTGGGGCCTGAAATTCTCGGTGGTTATCTCTATTTAAAGTTTTCACTTTACAAGGAAAATTGCTTCATTTCTGTCCATATTGTATAATATTGAGCATATAGTTTGCTAATACATATCAACTCTTCGATAGTGCGTTTAACCGTTTAGTAAAAGCAGCGCAGATAAATGATACTCGTTACCTTTCATCGAATACGTCAATTAATGAAAAACCAGTCACGGTGTTGATATGTCCAGCTAAGGAGGCTATCTTATAGATACTACCCATACAGTCCCGCTTTATACATTATTAGAAAATGAAACTCAAGTTGAGAACTCAAAATATCGAAAGTTTGAAGACCACTTTGTCTTTAATTAGCCAAGTACGAAAGGTCGTCATACTAAGATTCACTCCAGAGCAACTTCTTATAATTCTGGTTAATGGATCGTCGCTAGTTCAAGAACCACAGGTGTGGTGTAAACTCAAAATCAATGGCTTGTTCGATCAGATAGAGATACAAAGTTTGAATGATAACACGATTCTGTTGGAAACCAATATCGAGCTTCTTCTTCAAACATTGAATAACTTCAACAGGGCCAATAGTGATGGCTTGAATATAAGGCTTCAAAAGAAAGACTCCATAGGGACCCCTGGCAACAGCCTGTCCAACGGTAGAATTGCATCTTTGGCATTGTTCTACTCGAACATTAACATGAATTCTAGTACCATTAACCATACTTTTCGGATACCGGTCAAAATCTTGAAAACTACGGATGATGTGATGATTCTCAAAGAGCCCGAGCTAGACGACGTACATTTGATGATGAGGCTACCAAAAGAATTTGTTTCTACCTACAAGCGGCTAGAAAAATTCAGAAGGACTTCACACAATGACATAGTCACTATCAAGTCAAGTAGACGCAATGGAGGCTTCTTGGGCTTTGTTCTAGAGGAGGAGGGTAAATTTAAAGTTACAATTAGCTGGAACGATAAGTTGGAAGTTCAACGGCCTGCAAGAGAAGAAAACGGCGAATCTTTTGACTTAACGGCTTTACACAGGTCTTCAGGAAAGGAGCAAGACATCGATGAAGACAACGAAGACGAAGACAAAGAGATTGCTGTGAGGCTTAAAGATTGGAAAATGGCATCAAAAATTGTTGCTACCTGCAAAACTGTCATTTTCCTTCTTACCCACAGAGAAGCATGCGTATTGCATTGCCTACTCGATGATTCTGACGATGTAGAGATTATCTACTACATCAGTGGTGTAAAAGTTCGTGATATTATCAATTGATACAAACGGCGGGCAATATAGCTTTCAAGTCTAGATCAATTCTATCATTTTCCAATGCCGTACATTTGAAACAATGTATTTCGCTACGTAACATGTCAAGCACATTAACATTTCTATAAACAAGTACACTTGCAGTTGCATTTCAAAATAGCTGAAAAATCTATGACTCAGGAATCGCGCAGCACTTAACTCGAAATATTTTTCAATTATCTAGCTACTTCTTGCTATCAATCTATACAACATTGCAATGACACAGGAAAGAACATTGACTAGAGATGACCCACATTATTTTGGGGCTGGCCCAGCATTACTACCAACGTCTGTTTTACAAGAGGCGGCGTACGACTTGATTTCGTACGGGGGTGAGAATATCGGTATCGGTGAAATTTCACATCGCTCAGGCGCTGCTTCCAAAGTGATTGAGGATACGAAGGAGAACATAAGCAAGTTGTTGGATATCCCTGATAGTCATGAAGTTTTCTTTATGCAGGGAGGGGGCACCACTGGATTCTCTTCTATCGTATACAATATGATGGCTAATTACGGCAAGAGAAGTAACGGTAAAAAGGGAAAAGCTGCATACGCGGTGACTGGGTCTTGGTCTGCCAAATCTGCCGAAGAAGCCAAGAGACTAGGCTTTGACATTGACATTGTTGTGAATACTAAAGATAAGGCCTACGGTGACATTCCCCCATACTCTGAATGGGAGCTGATCGATAAAGAAAACACTGCCTACTTGTACATTTGCGATAATGAGACAGTCAATGGAAATGAGTTCAGCGACGTGCCCGGGCCTGACTACCTACCAGAAGGTGTCGAATTAGTTTCAGACATGTCCTCTAATATATTATCTAAGAAAATTGACGTGAGCAAGTATGGTTTGATAATGGGAGGCGCACAAAAGAATGTAGGTCTCGCGGGCTTGACTATATATATTATCAAGAAAAGCCTATTAGACCAGCAAACGGACTCGGAGCTCATTGCGAGCGGTATGCCATTGGTTCCAATTGCGTTCCACTATCCTACCGTGGTCAAAAATAACTCGGCCTATAATACAATCCCCATCTTCACTCTCCATATTATAAAATTGGTCACGGCAAGGCTATTAGAGGATGGTGGCATCTCGCTGATTCAGAAAACGAATGAAAAAAAGGCCGCATCGTTGTATGAAGCGTTAGAAAAATACCCCAATTTCTACCACTTGAGAGTTTCTAACCCCAAGGCCCGCTCCAAAATGAACGTCGTTTTCACTTTATCTAACTCCGATTTAGAAGCAAAGTTTTTGTCTGAGGCTGCTAAACAAAAATTGACTGGTTTGAAAGGCCACCGCTCTGTTGGTGGTATTAGAGCTTCTATTTATAACGCAGTTTCACTTGAGAGCGTTGAAGTTTTGACTAAGCTCATCAACGACTTTGCTCAAGCAAATCAATAGACGCTAGCAGTGTGTAGTTGTATAAATAATTCTAATGCTCCAATCACTTCTGTGAAATATCGTGTACATTCGCAGCATCTAAATTTTTCAGTCTAACCTCAATGGATTGAACAACTCGAAAAGTGACCTAGAACTATAGCATTGACAGCATACATGCTGACACAGTTTTTGGTACCTAAATGTCGTCTTTGGGGGGCTAGTAAATTTGTTAGTTCTCGAAGAATAGCGATGACTGCATTATGTCATTCTATGAAAAAGACGGCCACTGTCGAAGACAAAAAGATAGCTCTTGACAAAGAGAGATACGTCAAATCGGTACAGGAAAGAATAGCCAAGATCCCCATAGCTAATTATAGAAACTTCAGTATCGTTGCACATGTGGACCATGGAAAATCAACGTTATCGGATAGGTTATTGGAATTGACAGGAGTGATACAAGCAGGTGCAAATAAACAGGTGCTAGATAAGCTAGACGTAGAAAGGGAAAGAGGTATAACGGTTAAAGCACAGACCTGTTCCATGTTTTATGTTGACCCTGAGACTAAAGAAGAATACTTGTTACACTTGGTAGATACTCCAGGTCATGTTGATTTTAGAGCTGAAGTATCCAGGTCCTATGCTTCTTGTGGTGGAGCTCTTTTGCTAGTGGATGCTTCACAAGGTATACAGGCGCAAACTGTCGCCAACTTTTATCTTGCTTACAGTATGGGCTTAAAGCTAATACCAGTGGTCAACAAAATTGATTTGGATGCGGCCGATATCCCCAGAGCTATGGATCAAGTGGAAACCACCTTCGAACTCCCCAGGGATGAATGCATACCGGTCAGCGCCAAATCCGGCTTGAACGTCGAGAAAATTATTCCAGCAATCATTAAAAGTATACCGGCTCCTAAAGGAGATTCGAGCAAACCATTAAAAGCTTTATTAGTGGACTCATGGCATGATCCCTATGTTGGAGTCGTCATGTTAGTACATGTCGTCAATGGCACCATTAGAAAGGGGATGAGGTTGCTCTCAGCTCATTCTGAAAAGAGATATGATGTGAAAGAGGTTGGGATTATGTATCCAGATAAAATTCCCATGGAGTCCATTAAAGCAGGACAAGTAGCTTATATTATTCCAGGAATGAAAAATCCCAAGGAAGCGATGATCGGAGACACCTTCTATCAATATGGCAAACACGAAGGTTTACAACCTTTACCAGGTTTTGAGGAGCCAAAGCCGATGGTATTTGTAGGAGCTTTTCCAGCAGACGGGGGAGAATTTAAGGTAATGAACGATCATATGGAAAATTTAGTCTTAAATGATAGATCTGTTACTTTGGAAAAGGAAACCTCCAATGCTTTGGGCCTCGGCTGGAGGCTAGGATTTCTCGGGTCATTACATGCTTCCGTATTTAAAGAGAGATTGGAGAACGAATATGGTGCCAAAATCATTTTAACAGCACCAACAGTGCCTTATAAACTCGTCTGCAAGGATGGTACGGAAAAAATTATAGCAAATCCTGTTGAATTTCCCGGATCGGATTTCAGGCACCATGATGTGGAAATGTTGATGGAGCCTTACGTAAATGCGATCATGACCATACCAGATGAATACATCGGAGTTGTGATGTCTCTTTGTGAGAACAATAGAGGGATACAAAAAGAATTAGAATACTTGACAACGGGCCAAGTTTTGTTGAAATATGAAATTCCGTTGGCACAGCTAGTTGAGGACTTCTTCGGTAAATTAAAAGGTTGTACTAAAGGTTATGCTTCCTTAGACTATGAAGATTCTGGCTATAAGAAATCTGATATTGTTAAAATGGAATTATGTGTTAATGGAGAGCCCCAGGATGCATTGACACAAGTTATGCACAGATCACAGGTTATTTCCAGAGGAAAGGAATATGTGACTCGTTTCAAGGAATATCTTAAGTTTCAGTTATTCGAAGTTGCAATCCAGGCTAAAGTGAACAACAAAGTCGTTGCGAGAGAAACTATTAAGGCGAAAAGGAAGGATGTCACGCAAAGACTTCATGCCGCAGATATATCCAGAAGAAAAAAGTTGTTGCTGAGACAAAAAGAGGGTAAAAAACAAATGAAAGCATCTGGCAAAGTGAGCATCAACCAAGAAGCCTATCAGGCATTCTTGCGGCGCAACGACTAAAATATTTATATTGTAAATAGTTTATAGACGAAATACTTTTGTTAAGTAAATTGAAAGTACGCTACGAAAGAATAACACGCTACCTAATGTAGAGCGCAACCTCGTCCTTAATTTTGCAAAAACTTTTTAGAGACAACATTGTTCGTTTCATCAACAAATCTGTAGCCCAATTTTTTCAAAAAATCTTGAAAATCCTCGTCCGAAGATCCCTCGGGAAGTACAAACCCACATAACACTTTACCCACATCATGGCCATGATTTCTATAGTGAAACAAGGTAATATCCCAATCATACTTTAAAGCCTGCAAAAACTTGGTCAAAGCACCAGGCCTTTCAGGAAATTCGAATCTGAAAAGCTTTTCCTTAGCCAATTTATTGTGAGACTTTTCCGGCGATTTCCCACCTATTAAATAACGACCATGAGTTTTCGCCAACTCGTTATCTGAAATGTCGATGACCTCATACCCATGGTTTTCCATTTCAGCCATGCTGGAGCTGATTTCTTTTTCTTTATTATTAACATTGAAACTCACGAAAATATTGGCAACAGATTTATCACTAATTCTATAGGAGAATTCAGTAACGGCTCTAGGATCAATGATGCTTTGTAAAATAGCAAATTCACCAGGTCTTTCAGGAATTGAGACCACGAAAGAAGCCTCCTTACCTTCACCAAGAACAGCTCTTTCACTAACAAAACGTAATCTATCAAAATTCATATTAGCTCCACTAAGTATTGGAACGTAGTGCTTATTTTGGTGATCAATGTCACTGTTTTGAGCGACATATTTCCTCAACCCAGCCACTGATAAAGCACCAGACGGCTCTACTATCAGCCTGGTATCTTCAAAAATATCTTTAATCGCTGCGCACAATTCATCTGTCAGCACTCTCACTACCTCATCGACATATTCGTGACAAAGTCTCCAGGTTTCGTCACCAAGAACTTTGACAGCAGTACCATCGGCAAACACTCCTACCAGGTCCAAGGTTTGCAGTTGCTGGGTCTTCAATGATTGATATAAAGCATCAGCATCATACGTCTCCACTCCAATAATTTTGACATGTGGAGCTATTTTTTTCAAATAAACACCCATTCCAGCAATGAGTCCACCTCCTCCTACCGGGACGAATATAGCATCCAATTTGTCTAACCTCAATTGCCTGGTAATCTCCAAAGCAATGGTACCTTGGCCTGCGATAACGTAGGGATGATTGAAAGGTGGTATATTCGTTAAGTTCTGCAATGCACTTAACCGATCACATTCTTTCTTGGCACTATCGAAATCGTCACCATAAAGAACGACTTGCGACCCAAGTCTGGACACATTCTTGTATTTGATAGAAGGAGTCGCCGTGGGCATCACTATAGTGGATGGAATATTTAATTTATTCGCTGAGAATGCTACTCCTTGAGCATGGTTACCGGCCGAACAAGCAATTACACCAGCTAGTGGTGCTTTGTTATTAGAATGTAAATTTGCTATCATATTATAAGCCCCACGTAACTTGAAGGAAAATACTGGAAGCAAGTCCTCTCTCTTCAAATAAATGTTCGAGTTGCATTTCTGCGACAAAT
The DNA here is from genome assembly GCA_030566065.1 of Debaryomyces robertsiae. Classification (NCBI taxonomy): domain Eukaryota; kingdom Fungi; phylum Ascomycota; class Pichiomycetes; order Serinales; family Debaryomycetaceae; genus Debaryomyces; species Debaryomyces robertsiae. The sequence goes on from JAJMHL010000012.1 coordinate 132,787, forward strand.
TCACTGCATGGGTGAGAGGAGACCCAGCCCTGTCCACCACGTCATAAACTCTTGAAGTCAAGATCAACTTAACGTAATCTGGCTCTCCTTCAGCTGTGAATTCTGTCTCTTGCAATTCTGGAAATTTTGTCGAGCTATCTACTGTCTTCGAATACTGCCTCACGTTTTTCAGTAACGGAGCGCCAAGGTTCATTTTGATGACCTTTGCTTTCATCGCATTACGGAGGCCACTCAGGAGGCTCCTACCAATATACATTGTTTCCCTATAGTATGCTTTACCTTGACTTTACTCCTTTCATTCAGTTGGGACATATACTATGGATGATTCATACTTTTTCATATTGTATCACGTGAACAAATCTTCGCCGACAGCTAGATATTTAATCGTATGTTCTTCAAGACGAGTTGGCTGATATCCATATGATTTGTTAATTTCAAGGGAACTGAAAGGTGAGAGGTCTCTGCAATATCAATAAAAAATTAAGTGAAGTTTTCCTTTGTATTTTGTTGAAATTTCAAGGTGAGTTTTGATTGATCTTTCGTCATAGTTATTTAAAGGTCTTCATGTCCGTTTCTCCCACATCTATTCGAACGGCGTGATCAATTTTTAGATACCTTGGTGGCACTGTGATGCTATAACTTACGTGAGGGACGGCTTACATTCGACATGATGTAAGAAATGGCTGCAACTTTTTCGCACCTAGTACTATATTTTATGCTTAATCACGAAAGAAGACATACATCTCTGTAAAGCAAAGACTCTTCAGATATTATGCTAGTTAGAGTATATATATAATTAATCTTGGTTGTAAACACGTCTCCGGTGGTTCTTCCATAGTAGGAAAATGAGCATATATCATGGATAGCTATCTTCAATACAACATTGGCGAGTTCATGCAATTCATGGATCAACTCAACGATAACAGCATCTCAATTACGTATTCCGGAATGGTGGGGGTCCCAGGAGGTACGGTCTCATCTGACCTAGCCGAAATTGAGCCAGCTTCCTATATTGATCAGAACCAAAAGACGCTCAAACTTGACTTCGAAAGTCAGAGCTCATCTGATATACATACATTGGATGCAAATCCATTTGCTGCGAAAAAAGTCTGGGAACCAAAAAGCGGCTCCCGGAGTCATATTGGAACACCTGAGATGAGTTTGAAAAAGAGCTTTGACTACGATGAATTCTTTGACACGTTCATCAACTCTGATATCGAAACCCAAAACCTGAAGCAAGCCTTCGGGCTGCAAAGTCCCATTTCGTCGATTCAACCTCTCACCCCCAAGGCCAGTTCAAAGAGAACTAACAGCACAAGTAGCACTAGCATGACAAATAGCTCAAATAGCTCAAGCATTTCCAATGCCGCAGTTTACCTTTATGATAATGAGTACAACGGTCAGGATGAATTTTACTATTTTGAACCGCAAGGATCAGATATTGGAAAAATGTGCAGGTATATGAATGATGATAGTGGTAAGCATTTTGATATAGGGATTTTGCAGCTTGCCTCACACGGTTATACAAACTCGAAAAGAATTTCTGCCGCAGTTAATAAAACTATAGACGATGAGTTTGAAATGAATTCTAAATACTTTTCCTCCTTGCAAACAAATAAAAGACGAAAACTAGACGAAAACTCACCGAGGAACAGAATCAGAAGGAGGAACAACCCGGGTTCAGAAGAGGTAGAGTGGAAACCGCTATCAGTATTCACTGCTTATACTAATGTCAAGCCTGAAGCGATAGAAGACACTGATTATTTTGAGAATATACCTCGTACCTCTTGTTTCGGAAGGCTTAACATGAGAGTGAAAAGGGCTTGGAGCAGAGGGCCAAACAAAATCAAAATCTAGAATTTTCGTTCATTTCTCTATATGACCATGATGGCTTTTCTGTTTGTCTTTACATGAGACTATGAAGTTTGTTAATATATGTCAGTTGATTTTTGATGCAAAGATTTATGAAAAATTGTAAATTACTGCGAATTTTGATGTGAAAAACTTAAATCCCTTTCAAACATATAATACTTATTTGTTTGAAGAAATATGCTGCTGGCTACAATAACTGACGGAAAAATCGATTCAAATTAATGAACAGTGAGTACAAACTGATTAGTGGCAGATTCACAAAAGAATAAATACTTTAGATAACAAAACGAAATAAAAAAATTGGTTGTTTTTGATGAAAAACTCCAAATAAGCAGCACACATACAATTCTATAGACTTTAAAATTATAACATTACTTCATTACTCTGTACCATACTTTTTGTGCCTAGTTTCACCTCGAATTGTTTATTGTTGAATTGAAGTTACTTCTCTACACCGCAATGAATACCATTAATGCTCACTACGATATTGCCCATACGGTTCATCATCTTTGATTACCCTAAATGTCATCTCTCCTATGATATCAGCATCGAAACTTATGAAATAGAACGGATCATGAGGAATGATCCAAATAGGACATATCTACTACATGCGGCTATATAAATAACTATTGATTGTTCTTTCAACAAGAAGGTCCCTTGGCCCAGTTGGTTAAGGCGTGGTGCTAATAACGCCAAGATCAGCAGTTCGATCCTGCTAGGGACCATTCTTCAACACCGGGCGTGTGGCGTAGTTGGTAGCGCGTTCCCTTAGCATGGGAAAGGTCTCCGGTTCGACTCCGGACTCGTCCATAGTTTTTTTTAAATGTTCGTTTTTAATATGTTATCATTCTATGCGGGTTTTAAGAGGTACCTATAGACGGTTTTGTAAATGGATTTGCTCTTCAGTCTCGGTTTACCCTTGTTCTTGCTTAGCAGCATTGGAAGCGTGTGGAAGTGGATCGAAATTGACTCTACTGTTGGTGAATCAAGAAAATAGTCGTGCATTGGAAATTTTGTGAACGCTACTCGTACGTCCAAAATTTTAGACCTGCTAAATGCTTATGGACAACCTTTGTACAGACAATTTCAATGGAGTCTCCTCTCAATGTCACGTTAGGAGCTCGTATGAGCGCTTACCTATCCAGTTCTGAAGACTATCACAAGCAAAGAAAAAGATTAAACAAAAGACTCAATAAACTACGTCACGAGTTAGACCTTGTCACACTGGACACTAAAGAGTACAGCAAGAAGGAAAAAATTTCCAAAATAACCTCCGAAAGTTACAACAAAGACAAGAGATTCGGGCTTCTTTTACTTTTGACTGCAGAAAGGGATGTTTTGTACTCTTTAGAGATAAAAAGTTTGCTCGAAATAAGCAACGACAATGCATCATCGTATAGGAGTCTTATGATTAGCAGAATAAAGAAATCGTTGTTGACGTCCAAAAAATTGTTAGATGTTATTAGTGGAGAAGAGGACGCTTTAAAGAAGCTCGAGTATTACCTTTACGTATCATTGATTCAAGGTAACTTATCGATCAACAAGAAACAGTGGCCGTCTGCGCTCAATGCGTTTTCTATCTCCAAGTGTATTTTAGATTTCTTATATTATCAATTCGACCAAGATATGGCCGTAGACGATGATCAAGAAGAAGCTGGACAATTCAACAAAACGCTCATGAATGAGGTGCTCGAGACCATTGTCGACCCTTCACTCACTTTGGCTGCCTCTCAAAGCGGAACGAATCAAGCAGTTACCAGCGATTTGAAAACTGTGTCGCGGAAACATTGCCACGATAACGAAGTGCCATACTTACAGCCAGCGATTAAAATCATAGAAACGATAGATCCAGACTTTGTCTTGGACGTTTCTACAGCCGCAAATTTAATTCAGTCTGTTCAGTGGAGAAATCACGAGGCCAAGTTATATAACGAGGAACTTGCCTACAAAATAATGGAGTTGACGAATGATGACAAAACTAATTGGAAAAGTTTTAATGATGCCAATCAATATGATCTGATCTTAACTGGATGGACTGAAGTTTTGAATATCCACACAAATGATTTAGAAAAGAGTAAGGATGAAGATGACCTTGATAAGGTGCAACACAGAGCGATTTTGTTGACATTTATTAACTACAACCTACTTTTCACGAGATTGAAAAGAGACTCCTTAATCATCGAACAGTTATCATCTCAAAGCACCTCGTCGTCTTCAGTTAAAAAATTAGAGCTGAACAAGGACATAGTGCGGTTATATGGTACCATCATCTCTACCACACAAGAAATCAAGGATTTGCCCGGTGTCTATAATGATGACGACTTGTTCGACTCCTTAGACAACCTTGAAAAGTTTTTCACTGCCAAAAAATACGTAACTTTAGGTGAGTCATTTGCCCTTGTTGGTAAATATCCTGAGTCCTTGAAGATATTAGACCATGTCGAGCACATGCTTCCTGCTTCAGACTCGGGGTTTTTTAAAATCGACCTGTTCCCCTACAGTGTTAGTGGGAATGACGAGATTATCAAATTCATGGATAGTCTCAAAGCAAAATTACTACAAATCCACATATTAACCCAGTTCTCGGTGGAGTTGGGCAAAGATTTGACCCAAAACTATATCATCGAGAATTTGAACAAATTTCCAGCTGCGTCTTACGGATTAGAAAAAATAATGAACTTATCTGAAAGGTCGAACATCGCTCCAGTATTGAGTAAGCCGGTGCTTTTCGACGCTGGTTTTAATTATATAAATTATGGAATGGGCCAAACCTCTTCATACAATAGTTCATACTCTCCTTTGGAGTCAGGGGACAAGGAAGACCAAGGTAAAAAGCGGAGTGGCTTCTTTGGTATCTTCGGCCGCAATTGACCCATAGATTCGTATATACGTACCTAATTTGCTATCATACGATAATATATACGCTCATATTTATACGCACAAGTTTCAGAACTATAAAATTTCGGTGGCCTTTGAAAAATAGTAAGATTTGTGCTGAAAAACTGTTATACTCAATAGGCTTACTGTCGTGGAAAGAGTATGAAAAAAGAGGGCCTGGTCTTCACATTAGTATTCTGTGTTGCAGGACTTTATGCCTCTTTTTTAGCATGGTCCGTTTTGCAAGAGAGAATCAATACCAAACCTTATGGAGTGAACCCAGAGACGGGCGATCATGACTTTTTTAAGGCGCCCCTCGTACTTAATATTGTACAGGCATTTTTTGCCTCCTTTACCGGGCTCCTATATTCCTTGTCAACTTCTAGATCGAACCCATTCGACGTATTCACTAAGAAAGATAAATCGACAGCTTGGGACTTATTCAGGTCCTTCTCTTTAATTGCCGTTGCAGCCAGCTTGTCTGCACCCTTGGGGTACCAATCACTTAGACACGTTGATTACTTGGCTTATTTACTTGCAAAGTCATGCAAATTGATCCCAGTCATGTTAGTTCACAGTTTGCTCTATCACACCAAATTTCCCTTATACAAATACGCGGTGGCCGGATCTGTCACCCTAGGCGTTATCCTTTTCACCTTGGCGCATTCGTCGTCCAAATCCAAGGCCGACATAAATGATGGAAAAACGGTATTGGGTATGTTACAATTGATTGGGTCGATGTTATTGGATGGCTTAACCAATTCTACCCAAGATCAACTCTTTAGAGTGCAACATTCATCCCCCGCAAACGGTAAGACGAAAAAATTAACAGGAGCAAACTTAATGTGCATCTTGAATACTTTCATACTCGTTTTGACGTTGTCCTATGCATTAGTCTTTGGTTACAATTCAGAGATTAAATATACTATTAATTTTGTTCACCACTATCCATCGGTTTTGCTCAATATCTTGGCATTCTCCTTATTGGGTGCCACGGGACAGGTGTTTGTGTTTCTCATCTTAGAGAAGTTCGATTCTTTAATCCTTATTACAGCTACGGTTACAAGAAAAATGCTCAGCATGATATTAAGTGTGGTCCTATTTGGTCATTATTTGACTAGTTTGCAATGGTGTGGTGTAGCCTTGGTATTTGGAGGAATTGGATACGAAGCTTTTGTGAAGTTGGCTACCTCCCACACTAGTAAGGTAAAAAGAAGTTAGTAAATAGCTTTAGAATCCTATGTACAATGCTATAGATTTTGAAGGCAGAGTGCGCAGTCAGGTCATGATTTTGATATTTTGGTTTGGCTCTGTTCAATGGTGAATAGCGTTAATTTATGTTAATATCTCATCCACTGATAATGTTTCGCCATGTACCTTGGTGTCAGTCAGTAGAAACATTCTGCTGTATGCTAGGATCATTATTCCCGAAGGTGTTTTGCACGAGTATCTTGACGTGGTCTTTTTATGTATTAGTTGTGATAGGATGCTACGAATCGCTAATAAAAACCCAGCAGAGAGAAGTGATTGGTCTGATTATTATTGTCATAGGCGTGGTATTGTACTCGCTATGTCTTTATACTTATTTCAAAGTAGTGAATGAGGGTCCAGGGTCACCATTGGATTTTGAAGAATTGAGAATTCGCAATACACAATTGTTGGCGGGACCAAAATACAAGTCGGCGAACCCTTATGATGTTGGTGATGATGCAACAACATCGACAAACTTACTCACGCATGCCGAGCCCGTGGATGGTGACACACTAGTGGAGGTGGAACAACCACCAGCCGAAATCATCACGTTACACACATTGAAAAATAATGGCTCATCATACAGATACTGCTCGAAATGCGGTGTTTGGAAGCCAGATCGCTGCCACCACTGCTCTACATGTAACAGGTGCATTTTAAGGATGGATCATCATTGTCCGTGGTTCGCTACTTGTATCGGCTTTTATAATCAAAAGTTTTTTGCTCAGTTCCTTTGCTACGTGACTATCTACTGTGGCCTTGTGTTTGCTGTCAGTCTCTCTTTGCTCTACAAGTTTTTCACTGAGGAGACCTACGCTGATGAATATTTGTCGCTTAATTTAGTGTTCTTGTTCGTCCTAAGTCTTGCATTTTTTATCGCGGTAGGAGGTTTCACAGGAGTCCTGTTATATTTCATCTTCAAGAACAGCACTACGATCGAAGTACAAGAGAGTAGGTGGAACTACAGAAATGATAAGAACGGTGGAAGTTTTCAGTACGAATTCGATAATGCAGGCAAAAAGAAAAAATTAGGTAATATTTTTAACTTGGGCTACAAGCGCAACTGGAGAAGTATAATGGGTCCAAGTTGGTTTTATTGGGTCCTCCCCATTTCCGTCACCGTACGATCTGTCCATGCCCCTTTGAAAAATGGTATCAATTTCGAAATTGATCACGTAGTCTATGATAGGTGGTGCTACAATGCTCACTTACAGGACCAGTTAAACCGTCAATTACTTGAGTACAAAAATCGTATCAGAATGGAGAGAGAAGCCTCACACAATACCCACCACAATGCTCAGCACAGCACTCAGTAGAACGGTACTTATATATGTATAATAATAAATAATAGAACGACTATGAGCGTGCGGGTAACGCTTTTTGGAATCTGCAAGTAAATTGATATTAGCCAGTATTAAGTCCATTACCTTTCAGTAACAGACGTCAAAATACTATTTAAGTAGTAAGATTAGTTTTCGAACCACGATATACACAGGTCCTTTCTGTTTTGGGCTTATATTTCAAGTCAAGAAATAATATAAAGTAGTGAAGGCAAAAAATTAAGAGACGAAGTGTCATTGAAAAAAAGTAGAAATTGATAATAATCATAGACTATGTTTGTTCAATTACCATTTGATGACTTGAAGGTCGATTCAAATCAGAAAAAACGAGTAGCTTATTTCTATGATGCAGATGTGGGTAACTATGCTTATGGTGCTGGGCATCCTATGAAGCCACATCGTATAAGAATGGCACATTCATTGATTATGAACTACGGCTTGTACAAAAAAATGGAAATTTATCGTGCTAAACCGGCTACCAAACAGGAGATGTGTCAATTTCATACTGATGAATATATTGACTTCTTGAGCCGTGTTTCTCCCGATAATTTGGACATGTTTGCGAAAGAGCAGATTAAGTTCAACGTGGGAGACGACTGTCCTGTTTTCGACGGTTTATTCGAATATTGCGGTATATCAGGAGGTGGCTCAATGGAGGGAGCGGCGAGATTGAATAGAGGTAAGTGTGATATCGCCATCAATTATGCTGGTGGCTTACATCATGCCAAAAAATCAGAGGCATCAGGCTTTTGTTATTTGAATGACATTGTGTTAGGAATCATTGAGTTATTGAGGTATCATCCGAGAGTATTATATATTGATATTGATGTTCATCATGGTGATGGTGTGGAAGAGGCCTTTTATACCACCGATAGAGTGATGACGTGCTCATTTCACAAATACGGGGAGTTTTTTCCAGGTACCGGTGAGTTGAGAGATATTGGTGTGGGGAAGGGCAAGTACCATGCTGTCAATGTTCCTTTGAGAGACGGAATCGATGATGCGACTTATAAGTCAATTTTCGAGCCCGTTATTACCAAAGTGATGGAATGGTATCAACCATCGGCTATTGTTTTACAATGTGGTGGGGATTCTTTGAGTGGCGATAGATTAGGTTGTTTCAACTTATCAATGTCGGGTCATGCTAACTGTATCAATTTTGTTAAATCTTTTAATGTTCCAATGATGGTTGTTGGAGGCGGTGGGTATACTATGAGAAATGTCGCTAGGACTTGGGCCTTTGAAGCAGGTCTATTGAACAATGTGGTGTTACCAAGCGAGTTGCCATACAATGAGTACTACGAATACTATGGGCCAGATTATAAACTAGATGTTAGACCATCAAACATGTACAACGCCAATTCTCCTGAGTTCATGAATAAGATCTTATCGAATATTTTAACAAACTTAGAGAATACTAAGCATGCACCATCAGTTCAAATGAACTATGTTCCAAATGATCCAGAAGACTTGGGTGATGTAGATGAAGATTTAGAAGAGTCAATAGATACTAAGGGAGGTTCACAGCAAGCGAGGGACGAAATAATTCAACCTGACAACGAGTTCTACGACGACGATGAAAAGGATAACGGCAGCAGAAATCTCCAGGACCTTAGCGCTCCTCCCGAAGAATCAAAATTACTGGAACCAAAGCCATTGGAGAATGAGGCTTCAAGTGCACTGGAAAGAGCCATACCTGCCGATGGGGGAGAGAATATGCTCACAGATGAGGAGTTGAAAGAAATCAAGGAATTGAACTCAACGGAGAATAATGCTTAATATAAACTCCTTCAACTTTTAGAGTATTTATAGCAATAGCATGGAGTAATTATGTAAACTAAGTCTTGACCAATTGTTAGTGAAGTGTAATCGTTAAGGTGATGCCGCCGGAATACTTGAATCGAAGTCCAAGTCACCTGACTGAATATTATTCCCATCGTTAAATTCAATGTGAGCCGATTTAGGCGTTATGGTTCCATGTTAGCGCAAGCAAGTATTTAAAGGTCCTGCTGTCTTGTACGAGCACATGGAACCCCAAAGGTCCAAGAGGCACTTTTAACCAACCATCTTGAAGGCGGAAACCAACGAAAATGCTAGCAAGGGCTTCGAAGATATCGCGAGCTTCATATATGTCTAAAGTTGGGCCAATAATTCAATTGAAATCGCAAATCGTATGGTACAAAAGAGACATCCATTCTAAGGCCGAGCGACGGAGTAGCCAATTTAGCAACGATCTTGTGAATGTGCGCTCGTGTCGAGAATTGAGGAATAGCGTCTTTCCTGATTTTGTGAGGTCGTCTACTTCTAAACTCCACAATATTGTATGGAAGTCTCCTCTACAGAACGTATATCTCGTGAAAAAACCATGGAATCAAGACGTAAGGGATGCAATGGTTCAGTTCATGATGCACATACGTTCTAACTATCCGACAATTAATATCATAGTGAGCGAGGATGTCGCTGATGAAATCGTACATGAAACGAACACGGGCGGATCAGTAGGCGAGACGTTGAAAGAGATGAAGCTGCAATACCCAAGTAGTCCTCAATATACTATATACACTGGGAAGTTGGCAGATATTGTTCGCAAGACGGACTTAATCGTGTCTCTCGGCGGAGATGGAACGATTCTACGGGCCGTCAGTACTTTCCTGAATGCCAATGTTCCGCCTGTGTTGAGCTTTGCAATGGGAACTCTCGGTTTCTTGTTACCTTTTGATTTCAGTACTTTCAGAGACGCCTTTAGAGTGGTATACGAATCTAAGGCCAAAGCCTTGCATAGAGATCGACTAGAATGCCACGTTATCAGGAAAGCGGTCAACGGTTCAACACACAGTCCCGTGATAGAAACTACACCCATCGACCAAATTAGACAATCAGAAATAGAACATTACAAGCAGCACCATGTGGCTACTATGCTCCACGCCATGAACGACATTTCCCTTCATCGGGGCAGCCAGCCGAACCTTACGTCATTAGACATCTACATCGACAACGAATTCTTGACTACAACCACCGGCGACGGCATCGCGTTTTCGACACCTACCGGCTCCACGGCCTACTCATTGTCTGCTGGAGGATCCATCACCCACCCTCAAGTGCCCTGCATCATATTAACCCCGATATGTCCGCGGTCTCTCTCGTTTCGGCCTTTGATCCTCCCGCTCACGTCGCATATCATGATAAAGCTCTCAGACAACAACCGGAACGCCTCTATAAAGCTCAACATTGACGGCATCTCGCAGCAAGATCTTCAGCCCGGCGACCAGATCCACGTCGCCGGAGAATTTGCTCTCTCTCCTAGCGACCCTAGTGCTCCAAACCCATGGAGTCCCGCTGCTAAACAACCATGCCACCACCACGGAATTTGGTGCGTGGCCCGCAGTGAGAATGACTGGACAAAAGATATCAACGAATTGTTAGGGTTCAACTCTTCCTTTAAGGTGCTGAAGCACCTAAGACCCTAGCTTCTGGAACCCCGACATTCACCCGACATTCACCCGACTTCTACCCGCCTTCTACCCGACTTCTACCCGACTTCTACCCGACATACTCCTAAGGCTCATGCGACATCGCGAAGTCAGTCACCCCGAAATCGCCCACAGAATAATCGCCTGCAGAACAACGCCTGCAGGACAACGCTTACCGGCTAATTTGCTTACAGGACACGAGAAGATCACAAAATACCTATTTTGAGTGCCCCTCTCTCTATCAACTTTAAAATTGTGGCCAATACGTTAGAACCTATCTACAAATATACATAAACTCACACCTACTCACCATATCAATTTACAACCCCACATATCCGAATCTCGCAACCGTGTCGCCCGATTCAAGCAGTATTTTTTTCTGTGAGTAGTGACCAAGCCAAACTATAAATATACGACGCCGACACACCACTTAAAGTTCGCACCCCCTGTTTACCCCCTAAATACGAACTGTACTATTGATCGAGAAATACGGTAATGCTGCGGGCAAATAGCCGCAGAAACAGGGGGTGCAAACGCCAGAACATTTTTTTCAGTTGGTGCGTCTCGATGAATTTTATCACGGTGACGAAGTAGTTTATTTTCTTTTGAAAAGCCAAAAGCATAGAGTTCGGAGGTATTTACTTATAAACAATATATCAGCGAATCTTACGTGTAGAGAAGCTGAACGGAATTTATCATCTGTTGAATTTTACTTGACGCTTCAAAAAAAAAAATAAGGTACTTTGGACGTCGGACATAAATAACATCAATTTGAGAACGCCATTGGAAAATTGGTACTTTTTAGCGGAACCACCAGTTTTTTTTTAGAGATAGCACCATGGCAACTAGTATTCCGGTGCAGATGGCAGTGGGAAACAGTACCCACAAGCAAACAAACGGAACCCTCACGGGGCCATCACCCCAGCCGTTGGCGCCCGCTGCTAATCCATCGAACCTTTTGATGGAAACGACCGCAGGGACGTGGGTCGCGATCGGGTCGTTGGCTGAGAGTTTGGGCGACATGGAGAAGGCGTTGGCGTCGTATGATGCGGCGTTAAGGCATTCACCCAATAATCCCGAGATCTTGACCAAGTTGGCCAACATCTACCGCACCAAGGACGTTTTTTTCAAGGCTGCGGAGTTGTACGAACAGGCTCTCAACTTTCATCCCGAGAACGGGGAGACTTGGGGGCTTTTGGGTCACTGCTACTTGATGTTGGACGATTTGCAAAGGGCATACGCGGCATATCAGAGAGCTTTGTACTATTTGGACAACCCAAATGTGCCAAAGTTGTGGCATGGCATCGGTATTTTATACGATAGATATGGCTCGTTGGAGTATGCTGAAGAGGCGTTTGTCAGGGTTTTGGAATTGGATCCTAACTTCGACAAGTCAAACGAAATCTATTTCAGGCTAGGGATCATTTACAAGCATCAGGGTAAGTTACAATCGGCCTTAGAATGCTTCCAGTATATATTAAGCAATCCACCTCATCCTTTGACTCAACCGGATGTTTGGTTTCAGATTGGTTCTGTCTTAGAACAGCAAAAGGATTGGAGTGGTGCAAAGGAAGCTTACGAAAAAGTTTTGCAAGTGAACCCTCAGCACGCAAAGGTCTTGCAGCAATTGGGTTGTTTATATTCTCAGGCTGAGCCTACTCCCCAAGGTACCTCGAGCCAACTGCCACCTTTCCAGCAAGATTTGAATATCGCTTTGAAATACTTGCTACAATCATTAGAGATAGACCAGTCCGATGCTCACTCGTGGTACTATCTCGGTAGGGTTCACATGATTAGAGGTGACTTTAATGCAGCTTACGAGGCATTTCAACAAGCAGTCAACCGAGATTCCAGGAATCCCACTTTTTGGTGTTCGATTGGGGTTTTGTATTACCAAATTTCTCAGTATCGTGATGCTTTAGATGCGTACACTAGAGCAATTCGCTTAAACCCGTACATTAGTGAAGTTTGGTATGATTTAGGAACGCTATATGAGACTTGCAACAACCAAATTAGTGACGCCTTAGATGCTTACAGGCAGGCGGAACGGTTGGATCCAGGTAACCCTCATATCAAGGCCAGATTGGATCAGTTAATTAAGTATCAACAAGATGGCAATACCCAGCCACCTCAACCACCACCAGCGAGTCAACAACCAAAATTACCTCAGGGCATGATTTTGGAAAGCAATCAAATTCAACACCAGGGTCCTCTGCAGCCACGCCCCCAACTATTGCCTGGCCATGCGCAACAACCTCAACAACCTTCTCAAATTAGCCAGCAACCACCTCCATTGCAACCACATCAACACCCCGGACCGCCCCCTCCTCCACATTCCCTTACTCAGCCTCCTCAGATCCCCCAACATAATCAGCCTGCGGTTTCACCTATCCCTCCAGTTCATGCTCCTCATCATTTACCTCCAAATTCTCAAGCTTACGTTCAAAATACGCCTCCTCAGCATATTCAAGCGGCCCCAAACCCTCCAGCGCAAAGTATTCCTCAACCGCTTACACCATCTCACAACCATGCCCAGCAAGTCGCTCAACAACCAGAATCTTCGAAACACTCCCCCTCGCAAATACAAGCGGCTGGGATGGGGACGTCATTGCAACCACTTAATGGTGCTAAGCGAGACTTGGAAGATAAAAAAGACTTTAAGGTGACTAAAAAGGCTTCAAAGAAGAATTCAAAATCGCAACAAAACAGTCCTTTGAATGCTTTGGCTACCTCCGCAAGCAATGCTCCTGCGCTCAAGCTGACTACGCCAAAAGCCGACGATCAGGAGCCAAAGCCGGCTAGACAGATTTCAAAAGCTAAAGAGAGTCCCAAGCCAGCAAAAGAAACGCCAAAGAGCCCAAAGACTAAGGCTGATGTGCCTCAATTTTCCTCAAATGTCACAGGGAAAAAAGAAACTGAGGATGAAGAAGAAGAAGAGGATACAAAACCCTCCGAGCCAGTTGAACCTCCATTGAGAAAGGTCGACGAAGATGAAGATTATGATGATGAGTGATTTTTTATGGCCAGCTAATTGACATCTACGTATTTAGTTTTTTCCGTAAGAGTTTATATTACAATACATAACAATTTTATCGTTGAAGTCAATCTGGGTATCCACCGGGAAATTGCAGTTGGGCAACTTCCTCCTCAGTTATACTTTCGACATCGTTTTGCGTATCATTGTCCTTGTCGACGTTGACACACAATACAGCCATTTGTGATAGTTGATCCGCTTTTCTCGTACTTAAATATAAGTTAATACAGTCTTTTGCAAACACGACAACAACTAAGCCTATGATATTCCCTAACAACATCAATTTATCTTTGGGTACGTTGTTGAAACCCTTCATGCGTAATAGCCTAAATATTACGCTACCAACCCTTGAGCTTAGCAAGGGCCATAGAATAGTTGTCACACATCTCATGGTGATAGATCTATAAAGGAGTGTCGACGAATAGTCATGTTTGATACAAGCCTTCGCTTCATGTAACCAGGTCGTCGCCTTCAACTTACTATAAGAGAGAGGTAATGACGACGAGTAGTAAAGTTCATATAACAAATACTTTTTTTTGAAAAACTTCAAAGTCTTCGTAATTAAAGAGGACGAGCTCTTCAGTTTGAACTCTTCTTCTATTTTTTCATTTGCAGACTGCTTGTATGTTTTGAAAGCGAGCTCTGCTTTTCCGAGGTTGGCTCCAAGCTCTTCTAGTCTATCTAACTCAGAAGAGCTTAGAGTGTTGGCGATATCGCGGGGCCTTATTCTCATCGCTATTTTGAAATGTAGTCTATTAATGGTCAAACGAAAAAACAAATCATAAACCCATCTTAAAGGTACCAATAAAGAAATTATATTGTCGGTTTTCCATAAATCCAATGGCTTCAAAAGTCGCCAACATTCAGAAAAAGGAACCGACCCTGCTAAAACGCCTTGGATTACAGAATGCACATTATCTGCCACTGACCTAACCAAGTCGTGATTGCCTAATGATGAAATATAACCATTCACCATGAGTTCAGTTATCCAATTGTTTAAGGAGATTTCTTTCGCATTACCCAAGAAACAGTCAATAATAGAAGAAGTCCTCATACGATATAACACGATAGGCAAGATAGGAATACGCGAGAACTTGAACGGATCGATCAATCCCTTCGATAGGGCTTGTTCCAAATTATCGATAGTGTAGTTTTCGGCATTCCCAAATAGAAGCTGCGATAAAGATGATGATGTAAATGCTGAATTATTTGCCGACCTCTTTGTTAGCATTTTCACTAATAGTGGGGATGGCACTAAAGAGTCCATTAGCTTCAACCCACAGGTTGTCAAACCAATGTAGCCCATAGATACTATACCAGTAACGGCAGACGTGAAGCCAAGGAATAAGCCTCCGTACTGGATACCACGGGTGATAAAAGACCTCGCGGCAGTAGTAAATGTCAAAAATGGCGACCTTCTCATACTAAATACAATATCATCTTTGCACTGGGGGCACGGTGCTAACAATAATACCACCACGTCACTCGATCTATCTTGTACATTGCTCTCAGGAGCCAAATTTTCTGTCGTTATGTCGCCCCGAAAGCTAGACGTTATGTTTGCAACCCAATCATTTAACAGTTGAGTTGATATATTGATGTGAATTCTTGTTTCCGGAGCCGGCTGATCAATCCCAATGTCATCGTCATGACTATGAGAGCGGTGTTGCCTTCTATTTATTCTGTTTGAGGATGACAGAGCATTTATTACCTGAAGTTTATCTGATGACAATGAATTAAACCAGTCAAGCAAACACTTTCTATGGGCAGTTAGCGAGCAAGTCGAACAGGGGTTCACCAAATCTTCTGCATCTCTAAGACTCCCGAAAGGAGGTACGTCTGTTTCTCCTCCAAGACAAAAGCTGCATACAGCTATATTTGTAGACATAGTTTGTGTGGCGAAGAAAGAACCGTGAACAGATTATCGCTTTATGTGATAGCGCCAAAAAATGTTGAGCTACGGAGTCTTGCCATTTTTTTTTAAAAATTCGACCGCTGCTAAATGGAGTCTACAGCTACTTTAAGACATGTATATTGAGAAAAGTTTCTTAGTCATGATCATCATTTAAAGGGATTTGGCCGCCTCAACGCCAGCAGCAAAGTGATATAATCTGGCGTCGATGACGCACTTCTCATCTTTGGCCAAACGATGTAGCTCATCTAGCAAGCCCTCCAATGGGACGGTGAATGTATCGATGAACTCACCCTCGTCCAACTCGGCCACAGGATTAGCGTTCTTAGGGTTTGTCAAGTCCACGTCCAAGAATGCCATTGCCATATTGGCATTCGTCAATCCGGGATCGCTTACCAATAAGGCTTTTGATTCCGTCAGATATTTGTAAGTACCATGGTACCCAGTTTCTTCAATCAATTCTCTGACAGCCGTAGTTTCAATACTTTCGTTGGGGTCGACCAACCCAGCTGGCAATTCCACAACCACATTTTCGACAGGAGGCCTGAATTGCTTCGTCAACACAATCTCCTTTCTCTTGCCGGGGTGATGGAGTACACCCACGATTGCAACTCCGTCAATATTTGTGGTTTCAGAACGGGTGGTCCTGATAGCCATTTCCCAGGCCCTTTCGTGGCCCCTGGGATCTTTGTAGTTAATTTTCCGGGTTTGAATCCATTTGCCTTGCTGGAGCTCTTCCACTGACAACACCTTAGCGTCATATGGAGATCCTTTTGAGTTTCCTGCCATCGTTTTACTGAAGTTTCTGGGAAAACGTATATTTTGGTGCACTCCTGAGTACGATTTCGTGAGACCTTTAGAAATATTCTGACTGAATCGTCTACAGCAAAAACTCATTTCCAACGAATTATTGGTTGCTTGCCATAGGTCGGTATATTTCGGGTATATATACTTTAGGCCCGTGTTGGGAAACGAGACTGGGTGCTTATATTATTGCTATTTTTATCATGACGCAACAGCAAGAAGAGTTAGACCAGATTAAATCACAAATTCAAGAACACCTTATTTCGTCAGGCAATTACGATATAATAAACAAGAAGCTCAAGCTTCAGTTATACGAGTCAGGCTGGTATGATAAGGTGAGCCAGTTGGCTACGGAGGAACTACAAGAAAATCTGGCAAACGAAAAGCCGATCAGCTTTGACCAGTTGTTCTCGTTTGTGAAACCCCGGGCCGACGAGTTGGTGCCCCAGAACGTGAAAGAAGATACGATGGAGAGGATAAAGGACTATTTGGATGATGTATTGCAGTGAGCTTGAGAACGCTGCATAATTATTCCAACAAAGGGTACGCGAGCTACTCAGATTCTTCCGTGGTCCCAAGCTCATAACAAGTATATACCAAATAGGACTTATACACAACATGTTAGCTACGAAAAGACAACATTTAACAGTTTGAACAGCATTTAACAATATTTCACATCATCTCCAAACACTCTACAGTACCAGCAGCATCCTTAGAACGTTCGTCTGGTTATTGATTGTCGCCTGTTTCGACTACACCTATGAAAGGCCTTTGACAAAAATGTAACGTTACAGTGTGACTTTGTCCAATGTCGCGAAAATTTTTGGAAAAATGTCGTAACCAATCAGTAGCGATTTTTTGTTGCTGATACTCTTGAAAGTACAAATTTTAATGTAATAGTAGTAAACTTTTGTATCAAAGGCTTAACAAGTACAAAAATAGTGGTATAAAATGTATTCATTGGCAAGAAGATCCGTCATGAGTGTCGGTAGACACCACAATATGGGTGTGGTTCCATACGCAGCGTTTCGCTCGATTACATCGAAAGATTTGACACCAAAGCCGTTGGCGACCGACTTCCCGCTAATGTCAGAGAAAACAGCATCGTCGCCGGTTGACTACGCGTTGACCTCCTTGGATACCATAGCTAACTGGGCAAGAAAATCTTCGTTTTGGCCCGTTACTTTTGGATTGGCGTGCTGTGCCGTGGAAATGATGCATGTCTCTACACCAAGATACGATCAGGATAGGTTGGGGATTATTTTCAGAGCGTCACCTCGTCAGTCTGATATCATGATTGTTGCGGGTACCGTCACCAATAAGATGGCCCCTGCTTTGAGACAGGTGTACGATCAGATGGCCGATCCCAAGTGGGTTATTTCCATGGGCTCATGTGCCAACGGTGGTGGCTACTACCATTACTCATATTCCGTTGTGAGAGGATGTGACAGACTTATTCCTGTCGACGTGTATGTGCCGGGATGCCCACCCACCGCCGAGGCCTTGATGTACGGTGTTTTCCAGTTACAAAAGAAAATGATGAAGACCAGAATCACCAGAATGTGGTACAGAAACTGATCTTGCGGTTGCATCGCCATCACTTTGTTTTACGCATAGGCCTTTAATTATAGACGACCGGTATCGTTTCGGTTTGCTGCCCTCAATACGACCTCAATACGCCATCAATAATTCATTTTCATCCCACCCGGCACTGGAGGCTTTTGTACCTCTCTACAGGTTCTTATTTAAATGAGAGTGGTGCCGAAATCGCCTTTGGGTCTTGACCCAGAGTACTATCGTATCATGGATGCTACTGTCTATAGTTTTTATTGCATTGTATTTTATCTATATATATACTGTTGAAAATTATTAGTATGACAAGTCACGTGCTCAATTTCGCTCCGTTTCTTCTCCATGGCCCACTCAGTTCCTTGCCGCGACGATTCCGCGGACACCCTCCGAATCGCACGATATGATTGGTTGAAATTAATTTGTTCATGTAGTTGCCCACTGCGAACATTTGCGCCATCATTCATGAGATGGATTTGACTTTGCCACTTAATTAATGATCAGGTTCTGCGAAACCCCTTTTCAGGGATTTTTTTGAGAACTAATTAACTTTTTTTTAATTTATTCTTCTTCATAGTTTTATAAGATAGTTCAAGATGGCTAGAACTAAACAAACAGCAAGAAAGTCTACTGGTGGTAAGGCCCCTAGAAAGCAACTCGCTTCCAAGGCAGCAAGAAAGTCTGCCCCAGTTAGTGGTGGTGTGAAGAAGCCACACAGATATAAGCCTGGTACAGTTGCTTTGAGAGAAATCAGAAGATTCCAAAAATCGACTGAATTATTGATCAGAAAGTTGCCATTCCAAAGATTGGTGAGAGAAATTGCTCAAGACTTC
This sequence comes from Debaryomyces robertsiae, assembly GCA_030566065.1. Taxonomy (NCBI): domain Eukaryota; kingdom Fungi; phylum Ascomycota; class Pichiomycetes; order Serinales; family Debaryomycetaceae; genus Debaryomyces; species Debaryomyces robertsiae. The sequence goes on from JAJMHL010000012.1 coordinate 151,749, forward strand.
AAGTCTGATTTGAGATTCCAATCTTCTGCTATTGGTGCTTTGCAGGAAGCGGTTGAGGCATATTTGGTTTCTTTGTTTGAAGACACCAACTTGTGTGCTATCCACGCCAAGAGAGTCACCATTCAAAAGAAGGATATCCAGTTAGCCAGAAGATTAAGAGGTGAGAGATCATAAGTTTATCGATAAATTAAATGAGGGTTTATTAATTGGTTATATGTGATTCAGTTCCACTCTGGTTATTTTTATTATTTTTTATAGGTGTTGCGCTTTATGGAGTGTAGTAGTATTTAGTGTTTAAATTTACAGGTATGTTGAAGATTACAATGGAAGAGACTCATGTGGCCCTATTCGTAGAGGCCGACTACAGGCGTAAGTGTAGGTAACATTTGATAAGCAACCTTAAAAATCAACAAATCTAAAGCTAAAGCAAAATATGAAATATCGAACTATATAATAAAGGAATATGCGATAAGAGTAGAATAGGGAACTGAATTCAATAAAACGCGGAAAACCAAACTAGTGGCATTTACCGAGTAACGTAGCCAGAATAAATAAATTACTTTTCTGATCGGTTCAACTGCTGCTATTACTGTTCCTTGCCGTCTCTTCCTCCCCATCTTGATGTGTGTCATCGTCGTGGGAATGACCGACTCGGCCCCCGATGTTAGGCTGCTGTTCGAGTTGATGTGGAGGCATAAATTGTTGATATTGGAAATCGTGCATATGAAACCCCCCATTAAACATTGGGGGAACCATGTAACCGTGCTCTCGTTGGTAATTCATGAAATCTTCATGGCTATGGATTGTAGTATTATTCTCGCTACCTATCTTCATATTTCCCATTGAATTCACGAGGTCCTCCTGTCCTTGTTGAGAACCTGGGGGCGGCAAAGGATATTCATCTGGTGGAGCAGCCATATAAAACGGAGGAACTGTAATCCCCTGCCCCTTAGAATCCTTAGCTAGATCATCTGTTGGGGACTTGTCGCCAGCATCGCCCTTAGATTCCTCGAATGAGCTGTCTTTTTTAGAATTTTGAAAGTTTTGTGACTTTTGCATATCTGACGGAGACGTACTTCCTACGCCTTGCATCGCCATGTGCGGAGGGAGGCCCATAGGGGGGATTCCACCCATCATATGAATACCACCGCTTTGAGGATGTCCTGGTGTGCCAGGTATTGGAGGAGGGTGCGGATACCCACCTGCAGCAGCAGCAGCAGCTGCTGCTGCTATGGCACTTGCTGGATCCATTCCCATAGATAAGGCTGTAGCAGCTTGGATTTGGGCTGCTTGAGCCACTTGTTGCTGCTGTTGATACTTTTTATTGTTCATGGAGACTCTTCCCCAACTTAATCTTACTCTGTTACCTCCAATGATAAAACCCTGCATCGCGGCAATGGCTTCTTCAGCTTCTTCCCGAGATGTGTACTTGATGAAACCACAATTTTTTCCTGTTGGTATCTTCACTTGTTGAATAATGCCGAATGATTTGAAAAGCGTGAAAAGAGTTTGCTCGGTGACTTCAGCAGACAATCCTCCAACGAACACTGTAGTATTGTTGGGATCTGTGAAAGGGTGTCCTTGATGTACTCCTCCGAGGTGAGGAGTCCTATGCTCAAAGCGGGATGCACTATTGTTCCCCGGATATTGGTCGTTCTCTTCAGAAATGTCGTGAATATGAGGAACATTTATTCCTGACATAGTATCAGGATACGCTTGTGGAAGAGGGCCATGTGGGTGATGGTGATGATGAGGGGGTGGCGGTCCCATTTGGGGGTTTCCATAAAACCCAAACGGAGATGGCAACGTATTTGATGGAATGAACATTTGTTGACCCTGTTCAGGGGTGTAAAAATTGGAGCTTGGGTTATTAGGATAACGAATTTTTCCCGCAGCATTCCTTGGTGTCGCCAAGGCAACTCTTAGGGGCCGACCACCAAACCAAGCACCATTCATTTCGACCAATGCACGTTGGCGCTCCAAATCATCGGTAAATCTAACAAACCCAAAGCATCTTGATTTCCCCGAGATGGGGTCAGTCATAACTCTGACAGTTTTGATAGAATTCGGAAAACTTTTTTGAAAAAAAGCTAACAAATGTGCTTCGGTAGTAGAAGCAGATAAATCCCCCACAAATAGAGAGTACTCGGGAGTCTGCACAATGGGAGCACTTAAAGTAGCGCCACTTGCCCAATTGAGCCTAAAGTATTTTTTTTGGTTGTCTGGGTTGTTCGGAAACCTCTGTTGAGATGGCATTGCAATATCTGGTAATAGGTGTCCGTTTAGACCCAAGGCTTGTTGCGCGTCCTCAAAACTTTCGAACTCAACGAAACAATATCCAGAATGCGAAAGACCTGGCACATTTAAATCAGGCTTCGATGCTTTGGGCTTTATAATTTTAACTGATACTTTTTTATGTAGTATTTGCCTCCATAAATCAGCAATAGCAGCTTCATTAAGCCACGGATCTAAGTCACCCATCCACAAAGTGCGAGGTGGATCCACATGTCCAGCGTTCGTACCCTGATCTTTATCTGCGGCCACACTAGATTGCTGGGTAGAAACGGGTGGCTTGGGAATTGCAAAACCTGACAACATTTCCTGTTCTTGCTGGTGCTGATGACTAGCTGTACTGGATGTCACAGCTGGTCCATCGATTGGAATAGAGCCAGATGGAATGTTTTGACCTGTTGAGGCGACAGAAGCACCTGCAGCAGAAGGGGCTGAGGTGGGATTTTTAGGTTTATTCGCAACGTTTATCAGTACATTATGTCCAGAGCCACTTGAGTTTGGATTGTAACCTTCTCGATTAGATAGGAATGACATTACTCAGTATTTATGATTATTGAACGAAATTTCAAATATAACGAATAAAGCAGCCCAGAAATTCGACAAGGGACCCAGCTAGGTAAAAGTCCTTCTCAATTGGCGCAGTGAGTCTCTAGTTGTCTCCGTAGTAAAAATGCCAAGTATTTGTCAAGAGATGCCTTAACAATACGCCTTAACTAAGGGCCGGCAATCAAGTTCACTAGTCAGTTCAATATGGGTAGTAAAGAACACTTAAAATCGATTGATAGATCACGTCGAGTACTGCTTCTAAACGCTGGTATCAGAAAAAGCAAATTGTTTGTATTTTCACGCAAATACACTCAATAAAGTTCTAGTTCAATCAATTAATGAACAAAAATTCAATCGATTCAACTTTATTATATCAATTAGCGCTATAGCAAATGTTGACAATGCAGGGAATAACAATACAACGAAAATCAAAGCAAAAAAACCAACCAATTGATAACTCCAATAATTATTCAGCTAGCTGTAGATGAATTAGCTTAGATTATTGAACCTAGATGTGTATATCAGTATAATAAAAGCTTGTTACCAACTGTAATTAGTTGCAATAAAAGTCGTTCAAGTATACAATCTCTCACAATCTCTCACAACCTGCAAAACTCGAATTGCTGGTTAGATTTACAAGTTTTGTTTTGGTGTAGGTAAACAAAACTAGAGGTTTACAGCGGCTAACAAATATAAGTTAGAGCATTGTCATTAACACAAGTCACATAGGCTTTCTTAGAGCAACTGTGGCCAATATCGTTTCTTTAACTATGAGTCGGTTTGTGCTGGACAATTCGACTTCGCAAAGCTCTACAACAGCCAATATTCGCCGATTCATCAAGCAAACAGAACTAAGTGACCATATCTCAAATAAGAGCACTTCTACTTTGCCATCTACTGCGTACTTGTCTAGTAAAGATGCTGATCTGAAAAGTCGGATACAAGAGACCCAGGAGCCCTCATTTCATTTCATCAATAAGAGCTTAGTGGATCAGATCAAAAGCTCGAATCAAGGAGATGAGCCGTCATTAACAAATGACACCCAAGACACGGCCGGTGTAAACATAAGAGAGCACACACGCAAGGAGGAGGACGATATTGTGCAAAATTTTGAAAAACACTCAGTGGATTACGAGGAGAAGCAACAAGGCAACAACACTTACCAAAATAAATTGAAATATTTGCCCAATGCTGACTTCAAAGTCGATAGTAACAATTCTTATAGTCTAGGCGCCATAAACTCACCAGTTTCGATACCCAACACATTCAAGTATAAATCGCACCCGAATGCCAGGACAAAATCCAGACTTGGTGTTTCAATGACCGATAGCGTATCAGAAGAGTATTTACCTAGCGCTATGCTGGATCCTCAAGAAGCCGGTCAACTAGACGATAAAACACCTCCTGTGAAAACTTCAACAATACGACGCGAGGAACTAAGAAGTCGATCGCTGGGCGATAATGTTGACGTTAATTCTACCCCGGACTGGATGCCCTTCGAGCTAACCGAAAAGTGGGTGCCTCCAAAATCAATTGAGCTTGAAGACTACAAAAATCTAGAGCCGCCAGATTTTATGTCTTCTGTTAGGATTACGAAGCCCACAGATTCGAAAGAGAAAGTAGACTTGGATCTTCAATTCTCTTCGACCAATACCATGGTACAGAACTTTAAGGCCACAGCTAATGAAACTCCTGTGTGGAAAAAAGTTGCCAAGGAATACGAGCAACAAAGATTACAACCTCAATTGCATAACATATTCTTATCTGTAGATGGTCTGAAAGATGATGGCGCTTCTAACACAGACAGATCGGTTAACAACTCCCAAAACGAACGACATGGATTTGATCAGAACAACAACTCCGTATCTTCAACTTTGTCTACACCAATAGTTTCTATGACCAACAAATATGATGCAACTCATTTGACGAAGGATCAAATTAATCAATTGGAGAATATTTTGGAAGAAGAAGGAAAGGGCCAACCAAATGACCACTTATTGCAAATCCCAAATCCCGAGTCTCCACTTAAACTATTTGGAGATAAATATAACACTTTTACCAAGGGAAAATTGACAGATCTTTTGCAAAAAATCAACGCAAAAACTCCGTCATCAGTTGCGGCTCAAGGTCAACAAAAATCAAAGAAAACTTATGACTCCGTGGTCCCTGAACCAGCCAGACAAGTGGAACCGCTATTGAGAATTAAAAATTTTACTAAATCAGGCACTTACACAGAAGAGCAGTTCCTTCAAAATGCAAACAATATATTCAATAATATTCAAAAGCGAGGATTCAAAACAAGCCAGGATTTTGGTAAATCACAGCATTTGGATAGTAGACAGCGATCTTTATCCGCCGTTAACTCCCAAACTACCGCTACGTCGACTCCAAAAAACACGAAGGTGAACGATATTGATGCAGCGCTTTCAAATGACGAATATTCTTCCTTTACTACTGGGTTTGAGGATGAAAGCTCTACCGAGTTTCAGCATTACAATTCTGATGGCGATAACACTGATTCAAACCAAAATGAGTATACTTCGTTCAACCGAAGTAATTCTTCTGAAAACCATGAAATGCGAAATTATCCACAACTTTCCCCACGAAACTTGAGAGCCCTACAAGAACAACTTTCGAATTCTAACGGAAGCTCGTATACTATCGAAGACGCAAACTCATATACAAGAACCATTCCAGCCAATGATAATCTATCAGGATCGGCAAGTCCAGTCCAAAAACACGAGCCTGATGTGAAAGATTTCGAAAGTCGCCTTGATGATCTAGAGAGAATGATGAAGCGCCTTAGCCTTACTAACTACAAAGAAGATATTGAAAACTTAATGAAGGAGAACGGCCGTTTGAAACGAGAATTAGAATTACGATCCAAACCTTCTTACAGCCGTGAGGATGGCTGCGAAGTGGTAATAGATGATGCTGAATTCACTCAGGAGGACTTGAGTGAAATGCAAGGCTTCATCAAATGGAAGAGAGCATCTCAATTAAAATTGCAAAACAATAATTCTTTGAATGGCTCCCCTATAAACAGGTCTAAAATCATTCACACAGACGAAAAGCCAGTTGTTAGAGGTAGAGTCGACCCTGCAGTCAGACTTCCAGTTGCCTATGATAATATGGTTCTTGATACGAAGAACCAAAGGTGGGTCGCTAACAACGAAAAGGAGAATCGGGTTTATGGAAGCTTGGATTCAATTGAGGATTTGCTGACACGTAATGAGGATTTCATATCAAATAAAAAGATGCCGTCTAACGACGTATATCGAAATGAAACTTTGATAAAAAAAGGCAAGTCCTCCAACAAAAAGAATAATAAGTTGGAAGTTTCTTTCAACCTTCCAAATCACGAGAAAGATAATGATGTATCAGAGTATGAAGACAAGAGTTCGGTAACTAATAACATCACACAGGTTTCTCAAATTGGTGATATCACTTTCTCTCAAGCCAATCAAAAACTAATTTCTGTCATCACCGATGCTTTATCAGTTAAAAAAGATTTTGAAAATATAGACTGGATGAAAATCCAGGAGGTGTCAATATCCGGATATCAATTAGAAAATATCAAAGACTTAGATGCCTTTCTTCCAAATTTAGCCAAGGTCGATCTTTCTAATAATAAGATAGCATTCTTGGATGGCCTACCTAAGAAAGTCTTCTGCTCGAATTTGTCAAGTAATAATATTGGGCGTATGACCACTTTTAGCCAATTTCATGACTTGCAATGTCTAAACATTTCGTCCAACAACATGATGAATCTTTCGAATCTCAGCAGTAATGTACACTTGACTGAATTGGATGTGTCTAGTAATCAGTTGAAATCGATTGACGGCATAAGGAACTTGGAAAACCTTATAAAGCTAGATGTTTCTCAAAATGCGTTGGCTAATGAAATAAGCTTTCGAAATTTTAACCTACATAATTTGCAACAGTTGTCCATATCCGATAATAGTATAAGGTCGCTCACTAACTTGGAATGCTTGCCCAACTTGAGGATATTGAATGCTAACGAGAATCATATAACGAATATTTCTTGTATTGGTAAGCACTCTCGGTTGAAAAAATTATCGCTCAAGTTCAATAAGTTGAAAAAGTTAAACCTTGAGCCGTATCCCTTCTTGAGAATTTTGAGGATCGATGGCAATAATTTGAATGTTGTAACAGACTTAAATAAGTTAAAGTACTTGGTGGAAGTTTCCTGTAAGTCACAGAGTAACGCTGACGTGATGACCAGCTTATTGAAACGCAACAAAGATGTTCAGAAGTTCGACTTGTCAGGAAATCCACACTCAGTTGTATTTCCTGTCCTCCCAGGGACAAATTTGTTGAGTCACACTATTCGATACAATCCTTTTTTGAATTTGAACTGTTTAATTTTGTCAGCAATGAACCTTTCCAGACTTCCTGACGATTTCCCTAGTTTATTTCCCAATGTGAGGGAGCTTAACTTGAATTTCAACAGACTATGTAATATTTCAGCGTTATCCAAGATGGAAAACATTAGAAAGCTTTATATGGTTAGCAATGAAATGAAGGAGATAGGAACATTTGTTGACAGCTTGAGAGGGGTGAGGAGCACTTTACGAATTCTTGACTTGCGGTTAAATCCAATCAACATTGGAGTCTACCCGTATGTGTTTAATCCTGAAGAGTTGGATTATGCCTATTCGAAGCTGGAGGGTGCACCCATCCAACTTGAAACACCTGATGACATCGAAAGTTTTGCTATCCACTACCAGTCGTTGACAAGAGATCATGAAGATTGGAACGAAAGAGACTCTCGATTCTATTCTACATTGAAAGCGGATATTGGCATGGAAAAGGCAAAATACAGATTGAGCTATGAAACTTTGTTGGTCAATTACTTCAGTTACTTGAAAATGTTAGATGGAGGCATAGTCACACAAGAAAAAAGGAAACTTTTGAGCAAACGAAATATGCCAGGAAATTTTTCTGAAGTTTTGCCAACCACATAGAGAAATTAGCAATTACTTACAGCACTACATTTGCGTTGTATATTCTGTAGTTATCAAAAGTTAAAGGTCCGTCAAATCTGGTAGTATAGAGATCTGTATTTTACTTATTGCCGCATTAAGTAAGCGTTCAGCCCACAATAAAATATTAGTTGATCTACAATTTTTATTGTCTTCCATCGCAAGTTCTTTCACCCGTTTCATTTATTGAATCTAACACAACTAATTGATATCTGAACGGAAATTGAACTATACTGAAGATGTCTGGTGAAAGCTGGTATGTAAGTTCATGAGGACTATCGTCCATTGGTGAAGGCGAGTTTGAATTTAAAGCAAACTTACGAATAAAACGTTGCTACCAGGAAAGATTACTAACATATGACAAGGTTATTTATTTTGGCTGTTGTGGTTAATGCAGTTAACTTGTTTGCACAAGTTTTCTTTACCATCATGTACTCAGATTTGGAATGTGATTATATCAACCCAATTGAATTATGTAATAAGTTGAATCCGTGGTTCATTCCTGAAGGTGGTTTGCATGCGTTCATTACCGCTTTGTTCTTGGTCAATGGATACTGGTTCGTGTTTTTATTGAATTTGCCATTGCTTGCCTTCAATGTCAATAAGTTTTTGAACAAGAACCATTTGTTGGATGCAACTGAGATTTTCAGAACTTTATCGAAACACAAGAAAGAATCATTTATCAAGTTAGGGTTTCATTTGTTGATGTTCTTCTTCTACTTGTATAGAATGATTATGGCTTTGATCGCTGACGAAAACTAAGTGGCGTGAACTGATATTTTCATATCTCTCAAGGGGACTATATATTCTTAATTATCGAGCATCATAGAATTGAATATTAGGTGAAAAACTTTCAAGTTCTGGATAAATGTTGTACCATTTGCTCATGTTTTATTAGCCTTTTTACCCGTCTATTTCTACGATCCTATTTAATACTTCTTTTATATACATATATTCGTGTTCAATGAAATCATAATTCCAAGACTTGTTTGTCACGACAATTCATTATCGATCTTGGCTAACTTATCGTTGATTACTACCAACTTTCTGAAAATGCCCGAATTTGGATTGACAACTTTGCTTAATTTGAATAGTTCGCCTTCGACCAAGTCACTAGCACTTGACATATGTTCTTTCGATAGTATACGAGGCAGGTGCGTATCATGCTTCCCGTCAAAATGAGTAGACAAGTGCTCTATCTTGTCTCCTGTATCGTTGAATTTTTCGAAATTGAATTTTTCTTGTTGATAGCCAGCCCTCAACTTGTTCAACTCGATGCCTACGGTTGCGTGAGTCTTCTTCATTTCGAATATTTGATACCTGAGTAACGATTTTCTTTTTTGAATCTCGTTAATTTCATGAGATAAATCACGAATGCTGGCATGTGCGTCAAACAAGTGATTTAGATGGTATAAAACGTGCTTTTTAAAATCAGCATGTAATAATGATTCATTTATCAAATTTGAATCTAAGGCCTTTGGTGTAAAGTTTTCTATTAAATGTTTGAGGACGTCCAAAGTATTGACTTTTTGTCTTCTGTCCTTATTAGAACTCGTAGTGATCCTGTCCGTATTTATGTACAATGGTCTCTGCTTATCATTAATTTTATTTTTAGATAGCGGGACAGGGTTCTTCGGTTCCCCTGAATTAGAGATTGTACCTTCTTTGCGCCTTCCGGCTTCCCCATGTCTGCCAAAGTCTTGCAGATCAACTGTGATTTTGTAGTCGGGAGTTGATATTGTTTTTATCCTTCCAGATCGCCGGCGTGATAATTCAATTTTGGAGGAAACATCAGATCCTTTTCTCGGTCTCCCTCTTTTTCTTGCAGGCTTAATTGGAGCCGGTAGAGCATCAGGATCCAAAATTTTTCGAGGCCTACCTCTCCCTCGTTTCACAGGTACGTTTGCAGGATCGATAGGTTTAGGCTGTATAGAATTGGCATCCACAACTTTTCTTGGCCTTCCTCTGCCCCGTCTTATAGGCGCATTAACTGGGTCAGCGCTTTGGGCCGGCATAGCATTGGTATCCACGATTTTTCTTGGTCTGCCTCTACCTCGTTTTACAGGAACATTTTCGGCGTCTGCGTATACACCCGGACTGATGTCCTCGTTTTGAGCCGGTATTTCTTTATCTTCTTCCGCATGTCTGTCCGACTCGTTTGGGATGTAATTAAGAGATTCAACGTTAATGTACTTATTTGCACTCTCATCACTTACGTTGCTTTCATGTTCACTATACTGATTCGTGCCTCTTTGGGCCGCGGGTCGCTTACTATCACTTATATCTTCCTCAGAGAATGTCTTTGTCCTTTTCAGGCTCACCCCATCTTCTGCGACATCAAATGCATCCTTAGGTGCCCTTTTAGCGGCAGGGCCAGACTTATCAGACAAGTGGTTTCTAAATCGAGGCAAGCCATCAATTTCTTCATCCTTGATCAACGCGGACCGTAACTCCTCAGGAATTTTCTCTTTGGCTGGTCTTCTCAGATTATGATTTACCTCGATATTAAATGTGCCTACTTGTACATTTCTTTTCCTGTGTATGTTTGTTAGTACTCTTGACTAAGTTGAATGATTCTCGACAAAACATACGCTGACCCCCTTTTTCTAAACTCTATCTTGGCTTGTCTATCGTCGTTAGACATATCCACCGTAAGAAGGTCAATTCGTGTTTACTTTCGATTGATATTCTTGACAGAGCCTAAATAAAGATCCATACACCCAAACAATATACGAAGATTTCAATACTTACTACAGATAAATGATCAGTATAGCGAAAAATTTATAGTTAATACAAATATTTAACTGGCTTCGAGAACACAATAAACTATACATATATATGTAAACATTAAGAAATGTAACTAATTTATTGTTGGGAGAAGTGTTCCAACAAAATGTTTCTTTCATCGGAATCGTTACCCCAGTTCTTGACAACAACACAAGAAGCACCAACGACCTTTCTGGCGTTACCTTCTCTGTCTAATTGACACAAACCAGCCCATTCACCCAATAACTTGGCGTCAGAGACCTTGATCAATGGAATCTTTTCTTCTGGCTCGTTACACAAAGCTTCAACCAATTTGATGATGGATTCTTCAGTAACAGAGTCACACAAGACACACAATTGAGCTTCACCTCTGGATAAGGCTTTAGAAGCTTCTCTTAAACCTCTGGCTAAACCATCGTGAACTAAAGAGGTTCTCAAGACAACCTTTAAAGCATCTTCAATGGAGATGGAACCGGATTCTTGTTGTTCAACGGCAACTTCTTCGACAACTGGTTGTTCTTCAACGTCAGACATTATTCTTTCAGTACAATTAGACTTCTTCGACAGGTATTCTGCTCAGTGCTAAAACAAAAAGCTAATGGGTATTAAAAAGAACATCTCGAAATTTTTCACCACCGTAGTAGCGAGCATTTGCCCAAAAAAAAAAAAAGGAAATTACACAAACTCAGTAAGAGGGCATCTGCCCTGATGATACTTTTTTCTCTTTAATGGAGGCATCCATGAACCACTTTGATGCTAGAGTTAGGGCACCGTAAAATAGTAAGCTAGAACTTAGCTAGTGACATCATAAACTTTTTGAGAATTGAGTGAAATGAAACTTATATGATGAATTGTAATTACAAGTAACCGGTTATAAAAGACATATAAATAAGATGAGCCGAGATGGTGACAACATAGAATAGTAATACGAAAACGGAGCGAGAAATAAATTCGACTAAAAAAGATAAGTCAAGATAGACTTTCATATATCAAGGTAGAGCCACTTATGATGATAGGATTAAAGATTAAATGGGAAGCATACTAAAGTTCCATCTCATCAGCACCGAAAGGTTCGTGGTGACCATCATCACTGTCCTCAATAGCACTATCGTCAGTCATTAAATTGTCGGCATTAACGGAAGATGAGATTCCTGCGGCAGGTTTTGATGGAGCATCGGAAACCTCATGGTTGTTGTATTCGTCGTCGTCATCTTCAAAGTCAACATCAAAGAAATCCTCATCTGATCCCGTAATTCTGGAGTAGATCAACCGGCACGCGCTAATTATACCGTCATAGCTTATTTCAGAAGATGGCATATTCGAAAAAATTATGTCTTCTGCATCTTGCACTGTAGCAGCGGAAATATTGTTCTTAGCCGAAGGTGATATCACGTTCGACAAGTCCGACTTGACGTAAGTTTTCTGAACATAACCAAGTTTACAAACAATCTCTAGCGTTTCTTTTGGAACAAAGTTTTGCAATGACTCACCTAATTTGAACGAATTAACCAACACTGGAGTCCCTTCAGCGCTTATAACGAAATCGTTATCGTCTAGAACGTTATCCAAATTTGACGAAGATTCTCGCAAAATTGCAGTTTCCATTTTTTCGAACGCACACTCCAAATCTTGCTTAGCTTTATTCAAATCTTGCTCGTCAGTGTGGGAGAACCAGACTGACTGGTCGTCTGGACAGATACCGGTACTCCCATTCTGTATTATAACCTGTACACTTTGTTCGTTATTTGTCGGTAGCGAGTGTGGAGGGAAAACTACGATGGCCGACGTCTCGTGATCCGATGTCCACTCTTTACAATCCTTCTTCACAATTGTTATCAATCTTGTAATATTATAAGACTTCAAGTCCTTGATAACCTCATTGTAACTTTGCTGCAAAAATTTAGGCGTCTGTGTGGGGGACACTACAACCTTTTCGTTAATCTTGACGTTACTGCCGTCATTAAACTTTGCTATTTTCGATTGGGGATCGTAATCAACTAAAGAAGTGTTTAACTTATAGGTTGTACCAGCAACGGCAGCGCTACGACAAAAACCTTGCGAGATCTCTCCTGGACCACCATACTTCAGGATCATCACGGGAAAATTTCCGTATACGTCAAAAGAAACCAAAAACCTCTTAATTCTCGTTATTGCTTCCGGAGTTTTGGTAGAAGTCTTAGTACACAAACCGATAGAGTACACTAGCTCATTGATTTGTGGCGTGGCAAGATTGAAATTCTTGGTTAAGAATTCTCCAATCGGGACCGATGCATTTTCTAATAGCGTCTTCTTCTTGACGGGATCATTATTATCTTGCAAAACAAACTTCAAAAACTTCATGAGATATCTCTTTGTGGCCAACGTTAAAGACTGATCAGTGAAGATATCTTGTTTCGTTGTGTTTGAAATCTTTTTGTTGAAGTTGTCGTTCTCAAAAACGTGGAAGTTGCTCAAGCTCTGAAACTCCAAATATTTGTAAACTCGGGACTTGATCAAAAGGGACAACAAGTCTGACTGCGCAAACATGATTTTGGGCGTCAAATCGATCCCGTAGTCCTTGCTATTGAATTGGTCTCGGCTTTTGCCTCCGGGAATGTAAAGCTGGGCATCCTGGAAGTGTTGTATCTTGCCTTGATTAACTTCCAAACACCATTTTTTCAACTGGTCAATTGTCAATGTCGACGTCAGGTCTCCATAATACTGTCTGTTATCAATGTGTAAGATTTCAACGCCTTGCCACGATAACGCTGCTGCCAATATACTTTCCGTCAAGCCCGTCCCCATAATCAATACATCGCACTGATCCATCTTCAAACTGTGCTCTTGAGGCTTTTCCAATCCCGCCAAGTGGGGAATCACTGGTGTCACGTACGGAACACTTGGTCTTCTCTCCGCCATCGATTTGCGTCTTTCAGACCTGTTAAACGAACTCATGTTTCTGTACCAATATTATCAATAAGTACTGTCACTGTGATGATTTCACTGCCTCAAGGATTTCCAAGTTATGATAATTGTTGGTATTTGCCGCTATCTTAGACAAAGAGTCGATCGAATAGTTGGGCGCTTCAAAATTGTCAGTTATCTGCACTGCGTAATTTTTCTACGTGCACGATATTTAGCCACTTAATGAGAAATAATCTACCAATAGTAACTTTCTGAAGACTAATGGTGTCCTTCTGAATATGTATTCTTTCAAACGATTTCTAGTATGAAGCTTATTAATTGCGATAGCACTACGAAAAGACTACGAAAAGACTACGAAAACCCCACGAGAAAACCACCAAATTTTTGGTCAAGCCATATGTCTCACGCACGGTCAAATGACATAAAACAACTCGCAAATTGTTCCACGTCCCGTAAATTATGTAATTACTGACTTTCGAACGTAAGTAATGATTCATTCACGACGGTGTAATATCAGGTACCTTCTAGTGGACCGTGAAAGGCGATGGCACTCTAATGTAGGCAAACGTGTCGTTTTCAGCAGGAGGAGAGGGAAATACCTGAAAGGCCTTAGGAAATCTAGATAAAGCCTAACCGATTTTTCCGGAGAGGGTAAAGTATGCTTGGCGGGAAAACCAGGCGCCATTACAATAGCAAGCCTCGCTATAACATAAAATTAGCGCGAAATAGTCTGGGCGAGTACGCTAACGTCGCTTGGTGTCCTAGGGCACGTGTAAGTTTCCCCGAGATCTTGAGACGAGCAGAGCACTAGAGAGCTATTGTCGATATTATGTAGATTTTCAAGGTTAAACACGTTGACATTAGTATGTCGAAAGAATCAAAAGTAAAGCATACGCATGCCAGCGGATCATTGTTGCTAGCATGGCAAGTCAAAGATAAACATTGTCTTGTAATAGGCGGCGGAGAAGTTGCGCTAAGTAGAATACACCATTTGATCAGGGCAGGAGCTAGGATAACGGTTATCGGAGGGTCCAATGAAAGGGGAATCCATGAGGAAATTTTGCAATTGAATGAACAGGGGTATATTTATAGACTAGCGGAAAGGGACTATGAGGCGGCCGATTTGATAATGTACGAAAAAAGCAATGGAGGGCTTAATGACAGAAGTGCGACTGCTCTTGACTTGCTCGGACCAGAGCATTTCAAAGAAATAGAACAGCTGGTAAAGACCGAAATTTTTGCTTGTGTTTGCTGTTGTATAGATGACTACGAATTGTCAACGAAGATCTACTACCAGTGCAAATATTTACGACTACCGGTGAATATAGCCGACAAGCCACCGTTATGCGATTTTTATTTTGGTAGCATGTTCAACCAGGATAGTTTGCAGATAATGATATCTACTAACGGCAAGTCGCCTCGGCTTCTGAAGCTAATCAAGGACAACATTGCCAAGCAGTTTGAAGGCATTGATTTAAATCGAGCTGTTGAAAACCTCGGCTTGATAAGGTCACGATTGAGAGAAAGTGTCGTAGTTGATGATGACTTGGTGAGTATTGACACGAGGATGTCATGGATCAAAACTATGACAGACTTCTTCACATTGAAGCAATGGAGCACCTTAGACCTAGTCGATAGCGAAAATAAGTACAAGAGTGTCGATAGAATTATAAAGTATTTTCCAGATTTTCCTCCTCGAGATTTCGACCAGTTCAAGGAAAAAATTTACGAATAAGAAACCACCATCTATTGAAGTATATATACTAAATCATCAGACCCTGGAATCGGGGTCGAGGTCTTCGTGCACGAATACCTTTTCGCCGCCACCACCTACGTAATCTGCCACAATATGGCCATCTCCTCTTAATTGATATTGGTAACTCATCAAGCCTTCCAAACCAACAGGTCCCCTCGCATGTATTTTATTTGTACTGATGCCAACCTCAGTACCAAAACCATATCTGAACCCGTCAG
The DNA here is from genome assembly GCA_030566065.1 of Debaryomyces robertsiae. Classification (NCBI taxonomy): domain Eukaryota; kingdom Fungi; phylum Ascomycota; class Pichiomycetes; order Serinales; family Debaryomycetaceae; genus Debaryomyces; species Debaryomyces robertsiae. The sequence goes on from JAJMHL010000012.1 coordinate 167,237, forward strand.
CGAAACGAGTAGAACAGTTCCAATAAACACCTGCAGAGTCGACCGCTTTCATGAAGCCGTTGGCAGTGTCTTTATTTTCGGTAATAATACTATCGGTATGTTTTGAAGAATGTAAGTTGATGTGTGTGACAGCATCATCCACTGATGAAACTGGTGCCACAGCAATATCAAATGATAAGTACTCTTTATCGAACGAATCTGGAGCAGTGACTTTGATATACTCCTGATTGAGGTCACTGAGCTTCGATTTTATTTCAGGAACGGCATGAACAGTGACTTTGGCATCGACTAAGGCTTTGATTAAAGTTTTCAATTTATCACTGTCATTGACCACCGCTTCATGAATCAATAGCTGTTCGACAGCATTACATCCTGCGGGATAGTTAGTCTTGGAGTCAACTATAACTCTAGTCGCTTTTGTTAAATCGGCCTCTTTATCCACGTAGATGGAACATATTCCGTCGGCATGTCCCAAAACGGGAATTTTCGTGTTCGCTTTGATATTACGAACCAACTCGTTCGACCCTCTTGGAATCACCAAATCGATGAATTTATCCTGCAGTAATAAGTCACCGACTTCTTCCCTCGATTGAATGAGCTGGATCGCCGTACTGGGAACGTCAGTTTCGTGCTGTAAAGTGGTGCTCACGGTATCACTCATGACTTTAAATGTCTGATACGACTCCTTGCCTCCTTTCAATATGGCCGCATTACCGGATTTGATGGCCAAGGCAGTGATGTTAGCAATAACTTCCGGTCTCGCCTCAAAAATGATCAACAAAACACCTATTGGAGCTGAAACTCGGTACAAGTTCAAGCCCTCATCAATTTTCTTCGCAAACGTACATTTTCCAGTTGGATCCGGCAATTTTGCCACGTCCAAGATCCCCTGAAGCATGGTATCAAATTTACCACTATTAGACAAGTCCAATCTCTTAACCAACGAGCTTGAAAGCTGGTTCTTTTCTGCATTATCCATATCTATCTTATTAGCTTTGATGATTTGCTCTCTATTGTTTTGCAAGGCATCATGTATTTTGTACAAGGCTTTTGATCTTTGCTCGTTTGACAAAGTTTTCAAACGAGAAAACGCTTTATTAGCATCTTTAGCAATTGCTTCTGCCATTATTAGTGTGATCCCGTCCTATCATACCGTATGAATCATTTTTAAGTGCCCACTAGTAAAGGTCCCTCATCCAAAAACTAAGTCACATGACCATAACATCAGCGTGTAGTGTTGGCTGTTTACAATCAAGCCACCTAGTAGCGATGGTCCGGTGGCATAAATTCTGTCGAAGACCTATTTACAGTTTGTAAGTGAGCAACAAAGCTAATAATATACTGCCAACAAACAATTAGCTACGAGATCAATTCCAGCTCCTGAAAATGTCCTATCGTGGCACTTACATAGATGACAATAGGACTGGGCGTACGAATCAAGATAATAATCCTTTTGGAGAGACCCAGAATCTCATTGATTTAGAGTTGGATAACGACAACATTGGTACTCTAGCTGGCCACGGTCCGTACGAAAACTCAGCGAGTGAACAGACAACTGCCACGCGTCGGGCAAATAGTAATCCATTCGAGGATGACTTTATCATTTCCGACGAAGAGATAGAGGAGCATGATACTTCAGGATCATTGGGAAGGGGGTCTTATAGTCAGCGGAAAGTCCCACTATTAAGTACATCTAACACGGCCCACACTCAAACAGCCGGATTATTCGGAGGATTGCGTACCAATGGAAATGCAGCATACATAGGCATGGACAATAACACTGAAGAGGGCCTAGTTAAGGACAGTAACCTGAACCACGGCCTGTCAGATTTTGATATCAGACGCATTTTTTTGAAAGTCAAGCGTGGTATCTCTGGATCCAACATTAATTCCTCCAAAAGCTCGGTGAGCGCTGGACCAAGGCAAATTTATATCATGAATCATTCCTCAAATCATTCATTTGGCTACTTTGACAATCATATTTCTACCACCAAATATAACTTTGCTACATTTGTGCCGAAGTTTTTGTTTGAACAATTTAGCAAGTATGCTAACTTGTTTTTTCTTTTCACATCTATCATTCAACAAGTACCTAATGTATCTCCCACGAATAGATACACTACAATAGGTACTTTGACCATTGTATTACTAGTTTCTGCTATCAAAGAAATTATGGAAGACATCAAAAGGGCAAGTGCTGACAAGGAGTTAAATAATACAAAAGTGCAAGTTTTGGATCCGAAAACCGGCGTCTTCCACTCCAGAAAATGGATCCAGGTAAGTGTTGGTGATGTTGTGAAAGTTAATAATGAAGAACCTTTTCCAGCTGATTTATTGTTAATAAGTTCTTCAGAGCCAGAAGGTTTATGTTATATCGAAACAGCAAATTTGGATGGTGAAACCAACCTCAAGATCAAACAAGCCAAACCAGAGACATCATATTTGGTCAATCCCAGGGACTTGATGAGTGATTTATCGAAATCTGAGATATTATCAGAGCAACCAAACTCGTCACTATACACCTACGAAGGTAATTTGAAAAATTTCGGACCCACAAATCAGATCCCTATGAGTCCAGACCAGTTATTATTGAGGGGTGCAACTTTAAGAAACACACAGTGGATACATGGAGTAGCAATCTTCACTGGGCATGAAACCAAATTGATGCGCAATGCGACTGCAACCCCTATAAAGAGAACGGACGTGGAACGGATCATAAACTTACAAATAATTGCTTTGTTTTGTATTTTGATTTTCTTGTCACTAGTCTCTTCAATTGGTAATGTTATCAAAATAAGCGTTGATAGCAAATCGTTGGGGTATTTGATGTTAGAGGGCACTAATAAGGCAGCATTATTTTTTCAAGATTTATTGACGTACTGTATCTTATTTTCTAACTTGGTACCCATTTCTTTGTTCGTCACTGTTGAAATTATCAAGTACTATCAGGCCTACATGATTGGCAGTGATCTTGATATGTATTATGCAGAGACAGACACTCCTACAGGAGTAAGGACTTCGTCACTAGTAGAGGAATTAGGCCAAATTGATTTTATCTTTAGCGATAAAACGGGTACGTTGACCAGAAACATAATGGAGTTTAAAAGCTGTTCCATAGGAGGTAAGTGTTATACTGAAGAAGTCACTGAAGATAATCAAGCGCAGCTAATAGACGGAATTGAAATTGGTTATTACAATTTTGATACCTTACATGAGCACCTCAGGGACACATCGCAAGAGCAATCAGCTATAATAAATGAGTTTTTTACCCTTCTAAGCGCATGTCACACAGTTATACCTGAAACAAATGAAACCGATGGTTCGATAAAGTATCAAGCTGCTTCTCCTGACGAAGGGGCATTGGTTCAAGGTGCCGCCGACTTAGGATACAAATTCACTATTCGTAAACCAAAGGGGATTACTATTGAGAACGCATTGACTGGTAAAAAGTCCGAATATGAGTTGTTGAATATCTGCGAATTCAATTCCACGAGAAAAAGGATGTCAGCGATTTTCAGATGTCCTGACGGCGTCATCCGGCTATTCTGTAAAGGTGCTGATACCGTTATTTTGGATAGATTATCAGATGAAGCACAACCATTTGTAGATTCTACCTTAGCTCATTTGGAAAGTTTCGCCGCCGAAGGTTTAAGAACCTTATGTATTGCTTCCAAAATAGTTCCTGAAGAACAATACCAGTCCTGGTCAACACGCTATTATGAAGCATCCACATCCTTAGAGAATAGAAGCGAAAAGTTGGATGAAATAGCAGAAGTAATCGAAAATGATTTATTTCTTTTAGGAGCAACTGCTATTGAGGACAAGTTACAGGATGGTGTACCTGAAACAATTCATACTCTACAAGATGCCGGTATTAAGATTTGGGTGTTGACGGGTGATAGGCAAGAGACAGCCATTAATATTGGTATGTCTTGTAAATTGTTGAGTGAAGATATGAACTTATTGATCATTAATGAAGAGACAAAAAATGATACAAGATTAAACTTGCAAGAAAAGTTGGCTGCCATTCAAGAGCATCAATATGATATGGAAGACGACTCATTGGAGTCGTCATTGGCTTTGATTATCGATGGCCACTCTTTGAATTATGCTTTGGAACCAGATTTAGAGGATATTTTCATCAAGTTAGGTGCCCTTTGCAAGGCTGTCATTTGTTGCCGTGTCTCTCCCTTACAGAAGGCGTTGGTTGTGAAAATGGTTAAACGTAAAAAGAAGGACTCTTTGTTGTTGGCAATTGGTGATGGAGCTAATGATGTCTCTATGATTCAAGCAGCCCACGTTGGCGTTGGTATCAGCGGACAAGAAGGCATGCAAGCTGCACGAAGCGCAGATGTTTCTATTGGACAGTTCAAGTACTTGAAAAAATTGTTGTTGGTTCATGGTTCATGGTCTTACCAACGTATTTCAAATGCCATCTTGTATTCCTTTTACAAGAATATCACTTTGTATATGACCCAATTTTGGTTCGTGTTTGCGAACTGCTTTTCTGGTCAATCCATTATTGAATCGTGGACATTGACGTTCTATAATGTCTTTTTCACTGTTTTTCCTCCATTCGTGATGGGGGTATTTGACCAATTTGTTAGTGCAAGATTGTTGGATCGCTATCCTCAATTGTATCAGTTGGGGCAACAGAGAAAATTTTTCAATGTCTCTATCTTCTGGGCCTGGATAATTAATGGATTTTATCATTCCGCTGTCATTTTCTTGTGCTCGTTTTTTATCTACTACAATGGTGATCAGCTCAGCAGCGGTTTAATTGCGAACAATTGGACTTGGGGAACAGCTGTATTTACGACTTGTACCTTGACAGCGCTTGGCAAAGCTGCATTGGTAGTTACAATGTGGACTAAGTTCACGTTGCTTGCAATTCCAGGTTCATTTCTTTTGTGGATCTGTATTTTCCCTCCTTATTCAATTATCGCCCCTATGATAAATGTGTCTCAAGAATATCGTGGTGTTCTAAAGGCTACATATGCATCTCTCACGTTCTGGGCTATGGTACTTGGAGTTCCCGTGCTTTGTCTCCTTCGAGATTTCACCTGGAAATTCTTCAAAAGAAGTCACAGCCCTGAGAGCTATCACTATGTTCAAGAAATCCAGAAGTACAATATCCAGGATTACAGGCCTAGGATGGAACAATTTCAGAAAGCCATCAGAAAAGTGAGACAAGTGCAAAGAATAAAGAAACAAAGAGGTTTTGCATTTTCTCAGGTTGATAATCAAGACCAAGAAAAAATCGTTAGATTGTATGATACAACAAAGAAGAGGGGGCTCTTTGGTGAATTATCGGAGGGCAATTGAATCAACATATCTCTCCATTATATAGCATCTACATGAATATTTTAATACCTAGTTACATTTTTGTATCGCACGACTTTTCAATTTTTCAGTTGAACAGTATGTGGTGATTTACTAGAGTGCTTTCCAAGTATCTATTCAATTTCAGCGGAAATAATTCGTAAGAATGAGTGAGCAGTCAAAACCTGATTCGAGTCCAAAGACAACGAAGAGCCCCAGCGCTCCAGAAGCGACACAGTCCAGTGAAGGTAAGCTTTCGAACAAAGAATTAAAGGAGTTGAAGAAGAAAGAAAAGGCAGCGAAAAGGGCAGCACAGAAAGAGGCCAGCGGTATTACCCAAGAGCAACAAGACCAATTAGCACAACAAAAGATGGAGAGAAAAAAACAGCAGCAAATAGCAACGAACACTAATTTGAAGAAACAGCTCAATCAAACGTTGATAAAAGACGCAAGCTCTAAAAAGAAAATTCCTGCTTTGTTCAGTCACCTCGAGACTCGGGAGCAAAGAAATGCATCATCTCCGTCTATTTCCCATATTGTTCACCCTGCAATCTTATCCTTGACCTTGAAATATTCTTCTTATAAAATAGTCGGCTCCATATCCAGGTTAAGAAATATGTTGGAGGCCTTCAAAATTGTCATCAGTGATTACCAAACACCATTAAATACGACATTAACGAGAAACTTGACAGGTCACCTTTCCCATCAGATTGAATACTTGAAAACTGCTCGTCCTTTATCGGTATCTATGGGTAATGCGATTAGGTTATTAAAACAAGAAATCTCGCATATATCAATCGATACTTCTGAAAAAAAAGCCAAAGAAATTTTGAAGCAGAAAATCGACGATCTCATTAATGAAAAGATTGATTTGTCTGACAGGCTCATTATAGAAAATGCATCAAAGCATATAACAGACGGATCCACGATTTTGACTTTTGGCCATTCGCATGTATTGGAGAACTTATTCAAATTTTGTGTAAATGAGCAGAATAAAAAATTCAATTTAGTCATCGTTGACTCAAGACCATTGTTTGAAGGTAAGCAGTTACTTACGAATTTGGTGAACACAAGTTATTCTCCCATTGATAGTACTGGGAAATCTGTCGAACCTACTCAAAGCCTGATCTACAGTCCGATTACGCAGGATCGCCTCAAAGTGCAATATGTTTTGATTAACTCGCTCTCATCAACCATTTTAGAGGATGTGGACTGTGTTTTCTTGGGGGCACATGCTATGTTGTCGAATGGTCGTCTCTTCGCCCGTGTTGGGACCGGTTTAATTGCCATGATGTGCCATAACAGGAATATTCCAGTTTTAGCGTTCTGCGAGTCGATCAAATTTTCCGATAAGGTCCAGTTAGACTCTGTCACTACAAATGAATTGGCTGACAGTGAAGACTTGATACAAAATATAGGATCTAAAAGGCCCCCTCAGAAAAAGTCTTTTGCATTGGAACAGTTCATAAAGAACTGTGAGGAAGAAAAGAAGAAGGAAAATAATAGTGCTGGTAATAAAGGAAAGCAGCAAAAGCAAAAGGGAACCAATGAAGGCGAATCGTCTACTCTCAAATCACCAAACGGCTCTTCTTTGAACGATTGGCAAAATATCGAGAATTTGAATATCTTGAATATCATGTATGATTTAACTCCACCAGAATACATCAAGAAGGTGGTTACAGAATTGGGAGCTTTACCCCCATCTTCCGTTCCTGTCATTTTGAGGGAGTATAAAAGCACATAGTATATCTTACAAATAGTATGTACTATACATAATATATAAACACATAGATCCTTGGAGTTCGAGTATCAGAAGTCTTAGTGACGTTTTAGTATGGTTCGTAGATTTGGGAACACACGCGATTATCAGTTTATATAATTTTGCCACCTTTGATAGATGAATGGACGCCACTAGGAATTGAAGCTTCGAAAGACTCATCGCTCAAAAGGCAACTCTATCAACAGACAAAATGGATAATGAATTGGCTTTGATAAATAAGGTTGAACTTCGGCTTGCACTTGCAGAGGATGATAAGCAATTTGAAAACGCTTTGAACTTATATCTAGCACCGCTATTATTAAAGTTGAGTAGTCCTTACGCAGAAGTTAGAAAGACCATCTTGAAGATAATCCAGTACTTGGTTCCTCGTATTTCAGCAGCAACCACCATTAAATTGCCTGTTGACGCTTTGCTAGAACAAGTCAAGAGTCCGAAAATACCGCGTGGAGAGGGTCCGCCATTAGTACGCCTTTATTCTTTGCTACTTATTTCAAGATCATTAGACCGACTAACGAATGAAGAGAAACGAATACTAGTCCCTAAAGTAATCGGGGGTATAAGCGGTTCCCCCGCCGCTGTAGCGTCAAGGTTATTCCACATACTATGCAAACTTCTAGAATCCTGGAAAATGCCGGAAAGAGGTTCAAGGGAATTTGAAGACATGAATGTTTTCTTAAGCTTTGATCAACATCCAGAAGATGAAAAATACGTTGCCCTTCTTATAGGAAAATTCATGATGCTACAACCAAATGTGACCCTGGTTGCTTTGGAGTCCCCGGGTCTAAGCGCAAGAGATGTCTCCTTTTTCACACATGATGCTGGTGTTTCTTATAAAACGTTGCAGGAGATAAACAATGTGAAGCTGCATCTTCTTGAATTTCTAAAAGCTGGGTTTTCGTCTAAAAATTGTTCAATTCCTTTTTTGATAGCATCATCGGATCCCTCGTCTACTATAGCTGACACTGCGGAATTTTTGTTCAAGAAGCTGGAATTGGATTTAGAAGATACTGAGTCTATCGAAGCCTTGATAAGCTTATTTATCGGCTCTTCCGAGACTTCGACGCCTCCAGTAAGACCCGTTCTTCAGGATAAAATACTTTCCTTACTAACTAGAAGCAAACAAGCAACTCACAACTTGCAGATTACGCAATTGGCCACATTTGCATTATCTTCCGAATATTGGAGGTTAAGGCAGACTGCTGTTCAATTCATAAAATGGGTAAGTCAAAACGATTATGCTCACGCGAGCGGCGACAGAGCTAAAGATTTCGATATCAACATGGCTGCCCAACTAAAAGATAAGCTAATAAGCGAAGGCTGGCCAAGGATGGAAATGTCAGGTGTAAGGAACTACTCATTGTCAATCAATCAACGCCTGTTGCAGTATGAGGCTCTAGGAAATATATTGAGGTCCAGTCCCGAATTATTCATCGAAGATTTTGCCTATATTGAATTTTTGTTTAAATCCTTGGAAGCTGAAGATTCAGATTTAAGATCAACTATCCAGGCCGCTCTATCGGGTTTGACGGTGTTTTTGCTGAATCTCTCGTCTTCGGCTAAAGAAAAGCTCAAACTTTTAGCGAAGCAATATTTAAGTTTCGATAGCATCGAGTTGTATGAGAACTTACAATCATGTCGCTATATGGCTTTAAAATACACCAATTGTGCTTTCCCATTTACTGATTCAGAGGCTAGATACCTCTGTATATTGGGAACGTCGAATGAGAATAGGCCTGATACGGTTGAAGAGGCTTTGAAAGGACTCCACCCACATTGGTTTAATATCTTACAATCATCTAATACTTTCGAACTTAAGCCGACTTCTGATTTACTTGGGAAAAATTCAAGGGCTATTTTCCCTTCTTTCACGGATATTGTCTTTACTTTGAAACAAGAATTACATGCACTTGAGGGAAAGCAAGGTGTCAAAATTTATACATCAATGAGCCAAGCAATTCAGTTCATTCTACACGTTTTGGTTATGCAAGCTGTCGAAGGAAAGTCTACTGTTATTGTTCAAGATGAAGAATGGTTAACTAGGCTCGAGAAAGCCATTGAGGTGGATGAGTTCGTGCATAGCGCTTTGGTCAATGAGATAAAGGTGGTTTCACAACAAGATATCGATATAAATCAATCGGAGAAGCTCCATGAAAATCCATTCGATACATATTTGTCGATGATTTTCGAATGCTTTACAACTCAATATACGCAGTCTGCCAAAATCTCCTCAAGTCCAATTTATGGGAAAATATTCACTAAGTTAATTTCATTGTCACCTTCTTATGTTATTGCAAACCTATCTAGTTCTATACCTAAAGTTCTTGAACTAACGAATAGTAAAGGCTTAAGCGATAGTTCTATTCTTCAAGTGGCAAAATCATTCGGGGTTATTGCCAGCCACTCGGTACATGACGAAGCTACCATCAATAGAATGATAGACAGGTTGGATACTGAAAAATCGCAATACCATTTGGCCAAGAGCAAACTTCTTTGTTTAGCTCACTTGTATTCTAGGCTTGCGTTTAGAAAAAGAAGCGAAATCATAAACATTCCTTTATTTTTAAAATATTGCGAGAAGCTCTCTGAAGTCATAAAAGATCCCAACATGTACAATACGGTTTTAGAATGCGTCTCTCAGTTGGCAATATTTGGGGTTTTAGGGCCAGATTCTTGTCTTTCCTCAGACTTGGATCGCTTCATCAACGCTTATCTTCGAGAGATAAAGCTTAAGGTCAAAAGATGCGACGAAAAGTCAGTTTTTGCGTTGGCTTGCTTAGCATTAGCTTTGAAAAGTAGTCTTCAGACAACCGAATTAAACGAAAATGAACAGTTAGTGTATGACACGCATGTATCCAAACAGATAGAATATGTCTTTACCAGCGGTGAGGCATTAACAATATTTGCTTCAGGCTGGCAATCTAAGGTTTTGCAACGAGAAATTGATATACAAGAAGAGTCGGTGAGTTTTCTCAGGGGTGATGTGAGTCGACTTCCCCTTGTTTTGAAAACAGTTTTAAAAGCATGTACTAGTACCAAGCCTTCTTTAAGGAAGGCTGGTTGTATATGGTTATTGTCGCTAGCTCAATATTGTGGTCATATAAAAATTGTTAAAGAACATGCTCCGGAAATACATCTTGCATTCATGAAGTTTTTGGCAGATAGGGACGAATTAGTTCAAGAAGCCGCATCCCGTGGGTTGAGTATAGTCTATGAAATGGGCGATTATGAATTGAAGGATACGCTCGTGCACGGATTATTGAAATCTTTCACTGATTCCAATTCATCGACGGCTCTACCTGCTGGTTCGGTAGGTATGGAGACAGAGTTGTTTGAACCTGACCTTCTCAGAACGAACGAAGGATCGGTGACTACATATAAGGATGTTTTGAGTTTGGCTTCAGATGTGGGGGACCCAAGTTTAGTTTACAAATTTATGTCCTTGGCCAAGACTTCAGCATTGTGGTCCTCCAAAAAGGGTATGGCATTCGGATTGGGCTCGATCATGTCAAAGTCTAGTCTCGATGAAATGTTAGCGACGAACAAAAAATTAGCGAACAGACTCATCCCAAAGTTATTTAGGTATCGTTTTGATCCGAACAGCTCGGTTGCTAAATCGATGAACGATATTTGGAATGCTTTAATTAAAGATCCATCGAAAGCAATCAACGAAAACTTTGCTATCATTTTAGATGAGTTACTTAAAGAAATGGGAAACAAGGAATGGCGAGTAAGACAAGCCAGTGCGGCCGCATTAAATGACTTGCTACAGGTTGTTTCTCTAGATATGTACGAAAAAGATTTACAAAAAATTTGGCACATGAGTTTTAGAGTTATGGATGATATTAAAGAAAGCGTGCGAAAAGAGGGTTCCACTTTAACTAGGTCTTTGGCAACCACTTTGACAAAGATTGTGGACGTAAAGGCGGGGGCCTCAAAAGCCAAAGCTACCGAAGTTTTGTCTGGCTTGATCCCTTTCTTGCTAGGTACGAAAGGTCTCCTCTCTGATGCTGAAGATATCAAAAAATTTGCTTTGCAAACTACTTTAAAACTATGCGATGTTGGTGGAACAGCTCTTGAACCATTCATACCTAACTTAATTGATAACTTCGTGACTATGATGTCCTCTTTAGAGCCAGAGGCTGTCAACTATCTTGTTTTGAATGCAGACAAGTACAATCTCAAAGGTAACGATATTGATGCACAGAGATTGCAAAGCCTAGGCCATTCTCCAATGATGGACGCGATTGAGAAGCTTTTAGATAAGCTAGATAGTTCCATGATGTCGAAAACAGTGAGGGTCTTGCAACAAGCTATTAAAAAATCAGTTGGCCTACCATCAAAAGTTTGTGGAAGTAAAGTATTGGTGAGTTTAGTAACTAAACGTCTTCAACTAGTTAAGCCCTATGGGGACCAATTGTTGGAAGTGTGCATAAGTCAAATAAACGATAGAAATGATACAGTTGCGACATCCTATGCTACGGCAGCAGGTTATGTTTGCCGTATCTCATCAACTGATTCAATAGTACAGTATTCGAAAAAATTAGTTAAGTTCTATTTTGAAAGTGAGGATGAGAGGAGTAGAGGGATAGCAGGTATTGCTAGCGAAAGTATCTCAAAGTATTCAGGAGATAAATTTGATTCACTTTCATCCGCATTTTTACCGTTAGCCTTTATCGGAAAACATGATGAGATCAGGTCTGTGAGACAACCATTTGAAAGAGAATGGATTGAAACTACCTCCGGTAATAGCTCGTTAAAATTATACCTTGAGGAAATTTGCCACTTGTGTGAGAAGTATTTGACTTCAAACCAATTCGGCATCCGTAAAACAATCGGAAAGACCATAGTTGGTCTATGTAATGCGATTGATGAGACCAGTTCATTTCCTCGAAAAACGATACTCGAGTTATTCGATGTTTTGATTGAGGCTTGTAAGGGAAAGTCTTGGCTGGGAAAAGAGATTCTTTTGGAATCACTCATTTCCCTTGCAATAAAATCCAAGGACTTAGTCTTGACTGACGAAAACATCTTCAATCGAGTGAACCATGTGGTTTTGTTGGAGAGCAGAAGACGGAATAAAGAGTATCAAAAAAGATCCGTTAAACTCTTGGGCAGATATCTTTCTGTATTTCCAAATGAGGCACTTATTAACAATTACATTGAAATAATGTCACATATCGTATCGCGTGAAAATCACGACGAGAGCTCCGATGATGAAATGGAAGGCTCAAAGTCTAGTATGCACACATTCAAATTAGAAGAGGAGAGATTGTCGTTTATCAAGAATGTCTATGATACCATAAGTGTACCGGTTGATAGTAATTTATGCAAATTGTTACTTCAAAGCGTGAAGAATCTCCTTACTTTTGGAATTGATATGACATGGAGGTCGAAAACGCACCTCAGTGAGACCATGGCGAAGTTTCTAGAGTTGCTAATTGATCATAGGCAGACTATAAAGAGCGAATTAGTGGACCTTGTATTAGAGAACTGGGAAATATTGCGTGAAAATTGTTTGCATTCGGATAGTATAGAAAATGTTAAGATTCAGTTCATAAGGTTTAGTAAAATGGCCATTGCATATTTTGACGATTTGAATGAATTGGAATATTCAAATAGCATAAAGAGGGCTTTGAAAGAATACGGAAGCTTTGAAGCATCATCTGTGGTTCAGGGTGAATTGCAGAAAACCTACTCAAATATATAGCTTAGCAGCAAAATGCGCTACATACATTTTGAAGAGATCTAGAACTACAATACAAATATGACAACAGAAATATATTAGTTACTGGCTATTATACTAACATTTATTTATTGCCCACCTCTCAATCTCAACACCAAGTGCAACGTTGACTCTTTTTGGATGTTGTAATCAGACAATGTTCTACCGTCTTCCAATTGCTTACCAGCAAAGATCAACCTTTGTTGGTCTGGAGGAATACCTTCCTTGTCTTGGATTTTTGACTTCACGTTATCGATGGTGTCCGACGATTCAACTTCTAAGGTAATGGTCTTACCGGTCAAAGTTTTGACGAAAATCTGCATACCACCTCTCAATCTCAAAACTAAGTGCAAAGTGGATTCCTTTTGAATATTGTAGTCAGACAATGTTCTACCGTCTTCTAATTGTTTACCAGCGAAAATTAATCTCTGCTGGTCTGGAGGGATACCTTCCTTGTCTTGGATTTTCGACTTCACATTATCGATGGTGTCTGAGGACTCAACTTCCAAAGTAATAGTCTTGCCTGTCAAAGTTTTGACGAAAATTTGCATACCACCTCTTAATCTCAAAACTAAGTGCAACGTTGACTCTTTTTGGATGTTGTAATCAGACAATGTTCTACCGTCTTCCAATTGCTTACCAGCAAAGATCAACCTTTGTTGGTCTGGAGGAATACCTTCCTTGTCTTGGATTTTTGACTTCACGTTATCGATGGTGTCCGACGATTCAACTTCTAAGGTAATGGTCTTACCGGTCAAAGTTTTGACGAAAATCTGCATACCACCTCTCAATCTCAAAACTAAGTGCAAAGTGGATTCCTTTTGAATATTGTAGTCAGACAATGTTCTACCGTCTTCTAATTGTTTACCAGCGAAAATTAATCTCTGCTGGTCTGGAGGGATACCTTCCTTGTCTTGGATTTTCGACTTCACATTATCGATGGTGTCTGAGGACTCAACTTCCAAAGTAATAGTCTTGCCTGTCAAAGTTTTGACGAAAATTTGCATACCACCTCTTAATCTCAAAACTAAGTGCAACGTTGACTCTTTTTGGATGTTGTAATCAGACAATGTTCTACCGTCTTCCAATTGCTTACCAGCAAAGATCAACCTTTGTTGGTCTGGAGGAATACCTTCCTTGTCTTGGATTTTTGACTTCACGTTATCGATGGTGTCCGACGATTCAACTTCTAAGGTAATGGTCTTACCGGTCAAAGTTTTGACGAAAATCTGCATACCACCTCTCAATCTTAACACCAAGTGCAATGTTGACTCTTTTTGGATGTTGTAATCAGACAATGTTCTACCGTCTTCCAATTGCTTACCAGCAAAGATCAACCTTTGTTGGTCTGGAGGAATACCTTCCTTGTCTTGGATTTTTGACTTCACGTTATCGATGGTGTCCGACGATTCAACTTCTAAGGTAATGGTCTTACCGGTCAAAGTTTTGACGAAAATCTGCATACCACCTCTCAATCTTAACACCAAGTGCAATGTTGACTCTTTTTGGATGTTGTAATCAGACAATGTTCTACCGTCTTCCAATTGCTTACCAGCAAAGATCAACCTTTGTTGGTCTGGAGGAATACCTTCCTTGTCTTGGATTTTTGACTTCACGTTATCGATGGTGTCCGACGATTCAACTTCTAAGGTAATGGTCTTACCGGTCAAAGTTTTGACGAAAATCTGCATACCACCTCTCAATCTCAAAACTAAGTGCAAAGTGGATTCCTTTTGAATATTGTAGTCAGACAATGTTCTACCGTCTTCTAATTGTTTACCAGCGAAAATTAATCTCTGCTGGTCTGGGGGAATCCCTTCCTTGTCTTGTATTTTCGACTTAACGTTGTCGATGGTGTCGGAGGATTCGACCTCTAAGGTAATGGTCTTACCTGTCAATGTTTTCACAAAAATTTGCATCGTTACAGTAGTTGTTTCTTATAATGTTATTGAGTAGATATACAAAAAACCGCCATCTTTGTAATTCAGTGGCGATACAACCCCTTATATAGTAGTTATCAGCAAAACTATGTCACGTGAATCGTTTAAAAAAGAAATTCCAAGAACACAGGGTTTGCCCGGCAGAGTCCGGCGAAGGAGATTCTAGGGAGTCCCTTGGATTGATACGGCTGTGAAGATGCATCATAACGAAGGAAACACGGAGCAGACGAGATTGGACCGAAGAAAAGATTTGAATACAGGCCTTGTCTTCAGCGATGCGAGTCCGTGGGTTTGTGGGAGTCCCGGGCGTGCGTACAGGGGTATGCACCAAGATAAGGACTTGCGCGGATATTCACATACCGATTAAACATGTAGAATATAAATGTAGACTGTAATTAGGCGATATGGGCTTAGTCTAGGCCATCCATCACCACCACTCGGGATTCATTCCAAAGCACTGAAGTGCTGAGGTGTAAAAAATGATCAAAGTATAGTTTTGCGTAATGAGTGAATGGTTGCATCGGACGGACAAATGCTGCTCAGGCTGCGAAATGCGGCTTTCTCCCTAGCAGAGTAATGAAAAGGCATTATTTTCGATGGAGATGAGCCGGAATATGCCACACATAACACGATAGTTGCACCTAAATAAGAAACATAGTACGGCAAGGGAAGTAGCGTAACGACAAGGGGTTTCTGACAATTTCTGCTTGACCACTTCGTACCATCTAGTCTTAGCACGTATATTAATGTTGAAAAAGAAAATACAATAGGACCTGTCTAGTTTATTCAGTGCGAAATTTTCAAAGTCACTCATCAATTGTTACGAAAACGAAGTGTTTCTACGTTCTCGGTATTCGTAAAAAGCAGACAGGACCCGTGCTTGTCATGAAGCGCATGTGGTCCACTTCCGCACCCTATTTATTGTCGCCAAAATGGGTATATAATTATTATCTAGCTCTGCTTGCGGCAGTTGTCGAGGCCAAGCAACAATTCACACTAACCTCTCAAACTATATAATCGAAATATAAGTTCACATCCTACTGAAAAAAGAACAAATCCTACTGCTGAAACTATGGCGTAGGTTGCGAATGCGCTTCCACCTTTCAAACTGTGTACCTAATCCTTTTTCAAGTCAATCGTTACACGGAAACTCCTGTATTACTTGCCACTTCGTGTCCACTGTCGTCTCGAACTCGTATACGCTGTAGGACTAATTCAGTACCCCCCTGTACAAAGGGCCATACTACTCCCGAGCAACATTGAGTAAGACACTATAAATCGGAAAAACTGCTCGGTAAGGACACGACAGGTAATTTTGGCAAAATCGCTTCGAACTTATGGGAAACTGATCGTAAGACTACATCTTATCGAGTACAGAGAAATTATATACGTTTGGTATATAAATATTGTCCAAGAAATATCTAGGCATATTTCTTGTGGTCCAGTTTGATAGTTCCCGGTTTTCATGGCAAAATTGAATGCATAATGTTCTAAACAATTACAAATAACGCCCGATACTGATATAATATGTCCAACGATATACTACAGAATATATTTAGCACCTTTTCCAACATGATGACGAACTCGGGGACAACGCGAAGTACGAATATTGGGGAAAATATGAAGCGAGGTATGAGTGGCCCGCCTAGCGGCGATAGCGCTACATCTTCGGATGGCAGTCATGTCCCTGAGGGCGAAGAAAGAGCCATGGGCGCCAACATCGATCACGGCGACAAGAGCCAGGTGAAGGATACTAAGGAAGAGGCGGGTAACTACGGTATACATGATAATGAAGGCACTGAGAACGAAGCTAACAACACTCCAAATCAGCCCTCATTCAGCTATGATCGAGAAATTTTTGAGCTTTGCCAGCATTATATAAATACTAGAAACCACCAGGGATTGGCATTGATAGCGAGGCAAAAGGGGCTACCTCCATTTTTAAGGTTTAAAGTATGGCCGATTTTGCTAAAACATCATCCGTTCGTGGTCAATCCGTTCATTCAGCCAGATAATGATACGAATTCGGAAACCGAGATTGAAGAGAATAGCGAGGAACTCGAGCATAAGATCAAGCGAGATATATTGAAATACTTCCATAGATTGAATTATTCGAATTCGAAAAACTTGGATAATGCAACAGATAATGAGCGTGAGATTTTCAGGATATTAGTGTCGGCCATCTTGAAATTCACTAAGAAATGGGGCAAGATAATTAAATATGACCAACCACTTACTTGGATCGCCCTAGGCCTTGCCGAATGGTTCCCTCCTATTCCGAACACGACATGGGTGTTGGTAGGAAGAGATACAACAAACCCAGAAAACACAAGTACCAAGAACCTATTCAATGATTACTCTAATTATATCAACAACTTCACAGGTCTTAGTGACTATCTTGAAGGCCTCATAAATGACAGCGAAATCAATAATATGTCATTTCGTGACGTGTATGAGAGGCTAGTATTAGTCTTGTTACATGCCCCAGAAGAAAAAATCAGAAATAAGCCCGATACACCAACGACAATCAACAAAAAGATTTTGCCCATTAATGGTGGAACTATTGAGGAAAGAGTTTCATTTTTCATATATTGCTTCAGGAAGTTATTACCCGAGTTGTCACAGTATTTTCAAGAAGAACAAATTTTGAACAAGTTTGGTAGTCATGACGATGAATGGTTAATTTGGTGGCTTAAGTGGTGCGGCTGTAAGGTTTGGTCGAGGTTGGATCGGGGCAGAATCTGGGATTTTATCTTCGGATGGAGATTACAAAATCAGAAGAAACCCAATTCCTATTATGTTGATAAATTGGATATAAATAAGCATTTGCTAGACAAGTTAGGCCCAGATATATTTTGGTCCGTGAGCAATGACAATGGCGATAATAAGGTCGACAAGCACAAGAAATCCAATTCTTTCAAGGATTTGATTAATGAATTGAATACCACTGAATCCTCGAGCTCCAACTCCCCAACATCCAACTCTCCCCTGAACTCGGTAATCAATGATGGGGCTTTGGCAAGGATGAAACTGACATCGTCGTCATCATCTTCTACATCAGAGGGTGTACAATATAATGATTTGTCAATTCCGTTTTCGAAACTTGATCCCCATATTGAATTGTTATTTATAACATTGGCACTTTTGAAGTCTAAGGAAAATACTTTGATGGAACTTGACCAGCATGAAATAAGGCAATTTTTGTCGCGATTGCCAACAAAGTCATTGAACATAAGCAATAAGTATAATCATTTTAAGTCTCAGGATTTAGATGCTGATAAAAATATTATTTCGAATGATTCCCTGAACAACCATAAAATCGACTTTATGGAGAACATCATCAATGAGTCGGGCGAGCTTTGGAGGAAGTGGTTGTGGCTGGAGATGATTGATGATAATTAGGTAAATAAGAAACTAAGCTTAGTATGAAATAGGTATTGTATAAACTTTGTTGGTGTAAATCAAAAGACTTTGAACAGTATAAGCATTTGATAGTCGAATATTGTTTTACTTCAGTGATGTGCAAAGGATACTGTCTATTCGAAAAGAACAAGCAAGGAATTTTCACAGTATAGATGGCCGAAGAATCATCTTAAGTACGTTAATTTTATATGTTGCCATTATGTCTACTCAATGACATTCAACTTGCTTTTCCATTGACTGTTCTGCGAAGCGTATTCAATTCAAGTCACGTATGATCTGGATGGCTTTACATTGGTATTTAGCATCAGTTATTGTACCAGCGATCATATTGGCCAAGGCACGACTGGTGATATATGGCTGATAATTATTTTCGGTAGCGATGAGATGGCTAACAGAACACACTATCAAGGAAAGCATGAGCCAAGAAGAAGTTGAACTAGGACAGGAGTCCAAGCGGGAAAGAAAGGAAATGAAGAAGAAGGAGAAGAAGGAGAAGAAGGAGAAGAAGGAGAAGAAAGAGAAGAAGGAAAAAATGGAGGGAAAGACTAAGACAGGAGATGACGGCTATAGTGGGGAAAGTGGCGATGAAAGTTCTGTCACGGACACTGAACAACTAGAGATTGACTTAAATGCGGGGGTACCGTTGTCTAAGAAACAGAAGCGTTTATTAAAAAAGGGCAAATTGGATCTCGATAAGTTGGCCAAGAAGAACCCCGCTCCAAAGCCAATATCAGAAGAACAGGATGGTGAAGATGAGGCAAAGAAGAGTAAAAAGTCTGAATTCGGAGTTTGGATAGGTAACTTGTCATTTGACACCACTAAGGAAGATCTCGTGAGATTTTTGGTCAGTAAGACCAGTACTTTAGAAGGTGAAATTGATTTTGTTAAAATTGAAGAGGACGACTTCGTGAGAGTTAATATTCCAAAAAAAGACAATAAGATCAAAGGCTTTGCTTACGTGGATTTTCCCAGTGCAAAACACGTTGAAACCGCTATATCATTGAGTGAGTCGCACTTAAACGGTAGGAATTTGTTAATAAAAAACGCAAACTCGTTCGATGGCAGGCCTACAAAAGATACGAACGCATTGTCTGCAAAACCTCCATCTAGAATTTTATTTGTTGGTAATTTATCTTTCGACACAACAGAGGACTTATTGAAAGAGCACTTCCAACACTGCGGGGATATAGTAAAAATTAGAATGGCAACTTTTGAAGATACGGGCAAGTGTAAGGGATTTGCTTTTATCGACTTTCGTAATGAAAAAGGGGCCACTACTGCTTTGAAGTCGAGGTTAGCGAAAAAGTTAATAAATAGGCCCCTTAGATTAGAGTATGGCGAAGACAGGTCGAAATTGACCCCAAAAAGATATTCGAAGAATGATAATCTGTCGCAATCATTTTCGGAGTCAAGTCATTCCCCCTCCATTCAACAAACCCCTGTCAGAGAAGTCGAAAGACCTTCCCCAGTCACTCATTTCAAACGGAAGTCTGAAAAGTATGAGAGCGTTTCTAATAAGAGGCAAAAGTCATCCGTCGCGCTAGCGACTGCTCAAAGAGCTAGTGCAGCGATTGTCGCTCTGACAGGAAAAAAGACGACTTTTGATTGAGAATTCGATGATGGCGCAATGAACATTTCTTTATCGATTTGAAAACATTAATATATTCAATAATACAGTATATAAAAAGGAAAAAAACCGCAATAAAAGATACGGAGAACGTAAAGAATAAAAAAGTTAACCTTCAGTAAAGCTGATTCTCGTGCAATTGTGCCTACGCAACTATTTATCTTGACCGTCTATGTTTTTCCAATTCTTCGCTAGTCATTTCCATATAATCTGGGTTTCCCTTGTTCTTTTGGAATTCTGCTTCTGAAACTTCTTCGTATACAGAGTAAGTTTCGTACGCAGATGACGAATCCGAATGATTGTCAGTTTTGAAACTATCTGCCTTTTTTCCTAACAAAGCGGGAGCATTACTCTTGGTGATATTCTCACTCTTGCTTTTATTAGGGGCGGACACAGAAGCAAAATTCTTGGAATTGCTTGATGTAGTGCCCTTCGAGTCAACATTGGCATCAGGAGTCAGCTCAGGTGTTTTCCTACCGAACTTCTTGGTCAAACTTCTGAGTTTACTGAGACTTCCACTTCTTCCAGAATCATTGGCATGCTTAGCAGAGTCCTTTTTATCTAAAGCTGCAATGGCACCTGCCCCTGCAGCACCCGCTGTACCTCCACTGAGTACACCTGCTGGTGTGTGAGATGATTTACTTTTCTGTTGTTTATCATCCGCAGATTTGTTGATAGGAGCACCCGAATCTTTCGATGATCCCTGTATCTCCTTGGAGCTTGGTAAACCTGAAGTAGCTGCAATAGTATCTGCAGATTTCTTGTCCTCGCTATCATTTCGGGTGGATTTGATGCCGCCAGGAGCTTTAGAGGTGCCAGCTATGTTCGAAATATGATACAAATCTTCGTCGTCTAATTCAATTTGCTTAGACAACTTGGCGACTTCTAATTCCCTCTCTTCAATGAGCTTGTTGATATCATCTAAATCAACTTCTGTCTGTAATTCACTAGCCAATCTAGCCTTCTCTTCCCTTAATTGTTTGATTTTATTCAAATTTTCAACTTCGCCCAAGATTCTCGCCTTCTCCGACTCTTCTGATCTTAACTTTTCTTTGAAAGCTTGTAATTTTTGATCATGCTCCTTCTTCAATGCCTCGATTTCGGCTAACCTAGCTTCAGCTAACTTCTCAGCTTCAAGTCTTGCAGCCTCAACTCTTCTGGCTTGCTCAGCTTTCAATTTCTCGATGTCTTCCTTCAACTGCTTTGCTTCATCAGTTCCCTTGTCATCCTTTTCGTTATAAATACGCTCCTTTTCAGCCTTCTCCTCATTCAATTCATCTGCCCCACTGTAGACAAATTCATGACCTTCAGAACCTTGACCACCTTCGTTCAAATCCTGATCACTTGAGGAGGCTAAAATTTCGTTTTGAGGACCCTTAGATGTAGTTGATTTCGATTGATAACTTTCATTAATCTTTTTACGTTCATGCTCTCTAGCGGCTTCCGTGAGGTATTGTTCTCTTTCCTGTTCCCAACTTTGATATTTGTCCTTAGCATCTGCGAGCCTCTTAGGGTGATTCTGCTGGCTTTTGTTCAAGTCGGATAACTTCGAAGCATAAGCCGCCAAGGTTCCACCTAACACATCTACCTCTGCCGAAAGTTCACTATGTTTCTTTTGCTTCTCGCCTAAGTCTTTCTTCGCCTTAGTAATTTTGTTATCTAGTTCTTCCTTGCTAGCCAAATTCTTGGAAATACCCTCTTGCTTCGTTGAGTGCTTCTCTTTGAGTTCATCCAATTCCTTCGTCCTCTCATTCAATTCGGCAGCTACCTCTTCAATTTTCGTAGCTAACTCTGAGTTAGCATTATCCAATTCAGTCTTCTTCTCATGAAGTTCTTCAATTTCTTTTGTCGTAGTTTCTTGGTTATTCTTAGCATCCTCCAACTCTTGTTTCTTCGTAGCCTCTAATTCGTCATGGTTTTTTACAAGGGTTTGCTTGCCATTTTCGTGCTTCTCAACCGCACTGGCTTCGCGTTCTTTAAATTCATCATTCGCGTTCTCTATTTCTTGCCTCGTATCTTTCTCGAAATTTGCTGCGCTCAAATCAGCATTTTTCATAGACTGTTTCAACTCTTCCAATTTACGTTCAATGTCGGCAGAGAATTTATTCTTTTGTTTACCCAACTTTTTGATGTACTTATCAAGTTCGCCTTGCAATTTTTTCTCATGAGCGGCAACCTTATTCGACAATTCCTTTTGTCTTTTAATTTCATCCTCGTCTCTAGTCTTGGAAACCTCTTCGTTGATATTGGTTATCACTGGCGCGACCCTCTTGGCAGCAATGTCTAAAAGTTGTTGCTGGGTCATCTTCATGCCACTTCCCAAGTCAATTATTTTATTGGGGTCGTCAAGAGTACGAGATACAGAACCGATGGCCGTGGCGTTCAAGTCTTGATAACGGCTCAATAACTTTGGTTTGTCTTTCAATTTATCTAAAACTTCTTGGTTGGGCAACTGAACAGGCTCGTATTTTGCCTGTGGTTGTGTGACAAGCTCGATTGGCAGCTCCTTAACTTTCTCAACTATATTATCGGAATTATCGTTCAACCCATCATCATTGGTTTCTGCTTTAGGCTCTCCGTTTTCCTTATTCTCAGCTTGTTCGGCTTCAGACAATGGTCTCTCGGATTCATTGTCACCTTTGACACCTTCTGCCCCTTCGCCATCTTCGTCACCATCCTTGGTAGCAACTCCTTCCTGCTCTGTTTCGCCCTTTAGTTCGTCGTCGGCGTGGTCCAACTTCTGCTCGGGTTCGTCTGTCACATCTTTAGCCGCGTCGACTCCGTCATTTTTCACAGATTCCGCCTTAGACGCTTTACCAGCCTTACCAGTAGCACTCTTTCCTTGTCTTTTCTCGGCGTCCAAAGTTGGATGGCTCGCGAACTTTTTAGGAACATGAATGTTCGAGATGGCATTTTCTTCCTTCAACTGCTTCCGGAGATTTTTCTTCGAATTGCTGCTTCTGAATGGCGACACCCACGACGAGCTGCTGGTCAATTTCTTCAACATGTTGTTCTGGCCCGAGCTTGTAGTCGAAGCATTATCAACACCACTAGGTGCTCTCTGCTCAGCAACTTCAGACATCTTAATTACTGCTTCTATATTTCAATTAGTATGTTGTTACTCAATTGCATCCGCTTCTTTCCAAATTATGCAATTACTTACCTTCGGTTCTTACCTATACAATAGTGTCCCTAATGGTCAATTTGCTAGAAAACAACGGTAGTTGAAGAAAAGGTATATAGTCTGTTTATAACAGGGGGTTGGGTTGGCTTCTATAGTTGTGAGCGGCGTGATCGACCGGAACTCGCATTACGATGAAATTTGTCCACATACGGTCTCCTATACCAGTAGATCAGGTGCGTGAACGCAGCGTTCCTTTCTCAAATTCGACCTAGCCCCGACCAATGCCGATTTTTTGAGTAGAAACTTCATTTGCTTATGCATTGCCTAATCGGGGTGGGGACAATCGTGATTACATAACCACATGCCCATCTCGGTAATAGGAGCGACAGAACCAGCGATTCCGTCAATGGTCGCGCCCACAATAACCTTTCACGTGAATTGCACGCTTTTATTCTCTGGCACTGACGGTCTGACGGTTTGACGGGCCGGTGTTGTCATCCCGGCAATTCGCGGGAAGGCCCCCGCTCCACCCGGTATTCAACGGGAGCAGGAAAATTCACGCAGGCCTCACTAAAGGTAATAGCAGAACTCTGATTGACGGACTTAGGGTACCAGGCGGAAGATACGAAAGTGCGTACAAAAAAGCTGATAGACACAGTTTGAAAGAACAGGATTGCATCGTTGGTATTGAAAGAAATATATCAGTGAACCGACATTTGAAAGCGAGGGGTTATTAGTCGTCACGCAGTACATAAGCAGAATTAAACGACAAATCGAAAAATCGAAGTTTGACAGAGAAAAAAAGGTACAAGCCTAGAGTAAGGGGGTATAAGCAAGCATGTCTGCCTTAATATCCACGACCAGCGCATGCCACAGCTTGCGATTGCCGCCGACAGAGAAGGACGATCGTCTCAACTTGAATATCCGGACGGGTTCGGCGGCAACGTTGTATAACTCGCTTGTGTTCACGTTTGGAGGGCTTACCGTTGGATTGGATTTGAAGGACTTCACTGTTGATGAAGTGATCCGGATGTTTCTCCTGAGGCTGGCAAACACAAGGTCAAACAGCATCGAACGATATCTTTCGGGAGAGTTTTTCTACTTGGATTTGATCGAGAAGCGATGGGCAAGAGTGAACTTGGGAACGCATGACCCTAAGCCTAGGCCTAGGCTTTTTCATGAGATATGTGCCGTCAACAACTGTGTTTACGTGTTTGGGGGGCTAGTTGTGAATGGCGAGTACGACGCCGAACTTGGCCAGGGTAATAAACATGCACAAATGCTCATTCCGTGCAATGATCTATGGGAGCTTAATCTTGAAACAAGTAAATGGACACTCCTTCATGACGGAGCAGGATATGAGGAGGATTTTAGCATCCCTGCGCCGAGGTTTAGTCACAAAATGACCACGTTGAGTAATCTATCGTTTGTCAATCGTAAGGACCATTTCGGAATTTTCATTGCAGGAGGTAGGGACAATTGTTCAAGGCCAATATATGACAATGCTATGTTTGATCTTGTAACAAAAAGATACGTTGGTTCGTCTTTTCATCTAACAATGGGTAGTAAGAGAGATAAGCATGATTCAAACGTCAATAGTATCGTAACATCAGAGGATTATGGCCTTAACGTTGATTACAAAAACAACGTAATAGTGAGCTTCATGGATGAGGCTTCTGCGCGCTCGCGTCATGAGCTTCACCGTGAGTCACCACGTCAACACCAAAATCAACATTCTTCAGCCCATAAACTGGGCAGCTACGATAGTCTGGAAGACGAAGAATCAATTGTTGTCTATTCCCATATAAATGATCAAACGACAAATCACACGACAAATCCGTTGGTGTCTTTCAAGATAGGAAAGTCAATTAAAAGTGGCAAAATATTGCCTTTGCATAAAGGGTCATCACGCAAGGAATTGATTGAGGCGCACCCATCAGGAACAAAAACAATTACCACTTCCACAGTTCCATTCAATTTGAGGTTTCCTACGGGCGGCCTCTTTGGTCGCAATTTGGTAATTACTGGCTTTTTACCCGACGATGACGATATATCTATATTTGTCTATAATAAGCCTACCGGTAAATGGTCAAGATTGAATTTTTTTTGCGATCACGATTGTGGGTCGCACAAGTTTTGGGGTGGTTTCGCATGGCAGTCACATCATAAAGTAGTATTGATCGGAAATTCGTCAGCTTCGAAATCAACCAGTGGAATAAGGTTTTTCAATTTAATGATTACAGTAAGTTTGCCGATAACCAATATACTAGTGAGTTCGGAACTTGAAGGAGTCCGTTCTCATCTGGATAGACCTGTTTACAAAGACGACAGCTCGTCCACGGATGACAGCAGCAGTAGCGGTATGACAGACAGACTGATGGATGATGATATGCCTGCTTCGTCGGACGCATCCATCAATGAAGAGGACAACGAAGCACTTGCACGATCCAGAAGGAGGGGGTCCGCGGTTGCCCAATCGCGCGACAAGTCGCCTTCGACTATTAGTTTCAGCGAGTATGTGCATTATGTGGCCCCGAAGACAAAATTTACTACCATCAGATCAGTGTTTCCTCCTGCAGCGATCACTCTAGGTAGAAATGCCCTTAATCGTTATAGTGATGTGATATCCGACTTTGAATTGATTTCTGCTAATGGAGATAGAATACCAGTATCATTGGCAATACTAGTGGAAAGGTGGGGAAGGTATTTCATAGATTTGTTGGCGAAGGGGTATGTAAAAGCCGTTGATCAATTTGAAAAAGAACAAACCTTGGACTTTCAGACTCACAAATCAAGCCCTTCTACGTTTACCGATGGTATGAGTAATACAAACAAACAGCATAATAGATTAAAAAGCTCAGTTAGTAGCGGGGGGAGCTCTTCGATGTCTTCAGCAAATTCAGAAAGCGCTCTGCATCCGAACCTGGTCTCATATCATATATCTATACCAGTACCTTCATCTACTAGTCGTTCCAAGGAAGCACCGCAATTCAGATTACCTTTTCAAGAGTCTTCGTCAGTTTTAAATGCTGATAAGGTTGATGAGTTGAAGTCGGATGCCATCAGACCATCTATTGAAGCAGGTTCTTCTTCGGGTGGTTTGAATAGCTCGAACAGTACCAAGAAGCCATCTTTGCAAAGTTCATTTCCTATGGATCAGCAACATGATCCTGGAGCCCGGAAGGAGTCAGTCAGTTCGACGTCAAGCAATAATTCCTTGTTAAATTCGCATTTACAAAACATTCCACCCCAACCACCCTTACCGAAGGAACCCATACCGGCTGTTCCCGCAACATCAACATCTTTCAAAAGTTCATCGCGTAAAAACTCGAGTGACCTTAATTCTCCAAGAGCCTCATTAATTCATACTTTGACTGCATTAAGAAATATTCCAGTTTCAAGGTCTCCCAGAGATTCCCCATTTGCTTCTCCAAGAACTTCTGTAAGTGGCCAAACTCACGGTTCCGGTAATGATTTGTCCAGTACGGACATTCCAAATGTGAAATATTCTGGCTATAATAGCAAAAATTCAGGTATTTCCAAAAACTACGAGCCTTCTCCCAATAGTACTATTGACGCTATTTCTGCGAAATCTGCAAGTGATAGTAACGTTTTCCAGGGTAGCAAAAGACAAGCAGGTGGGAAGGTTAATAGTGCCTCATCGATGGCTTCAATTGAAGCACATCTATATCAAAATAGGGAGCCTTTTTCGCCTGATCGGTCAGCCGTGAATCCTTCCTTACAAAGTTTGAACCACTCCGAAGACGCTGATGGAAAAAATGGTGATCGGTCTACCTTTTTCAATAATCCATTGTTGGATTTCGATAGTATCGAAGATGGTAAATTTAAAATGGAACCGTCCCTTATTCCAAGAAAGCTTTACATTCCGTTTTCTACTGCTACCCTCAAAGCTTTTTGTGAATATTTATATACTGGTCAAGTCGGAAATAAATGGCTCTTGTCGCCTACTACATTGGACAATATGGTTATCGCCAAGTATTTCAATGTCCCGCTACTCTACGATTTGATCAGTGAAGTGCTATTTGGAATCATTGGCAGGAAAGAATCTTTCATTTTGAAAGAAGGCGCAAAGATAAAAAGAAAATATCATGATTTACTTAGTTTGACGAACTCCTCTCCATATGAAAATATTACTTTTCCACTTGATGAGTATGAAGGCTTTGCGGATACGGTGGATGACGGCTATTTAGATTTCGCTTTGTTGAAGAAATCTTCGGAAGTGCATAGGAACAGTGTCAACGAGTTGAGGAAGCCCAAGAAGCTGTCGTCTGACTCGTCGACTTCTTTTCGCTATTCTTTCAATTACAATCAAAGATCAGATAATGCAGTATCGATAACATCGAAAGAGGAGTTGCCTATCAATGAGTCGCCTTGCAGTTCAAAAAGTGGCTCTGGTGCTAACAAAAATAATACAGACTTTGAGAACAATAAGCCGGAAGATGTGGAAGACTCTTCCCAGGACGGAATTACAACATCTGAAGGCGAAAGTGACGTTGAATTGGGCTACTTGGACGTACATGACAGAACCGTCAATATAGGGCCTAGAGCTAAATCTGTATTCGACAAAAGTGGTGGAGACTACCATTTGAACACGTATCTCTCGAATTCGGATTTGAAAGGCAAAGCAAACGATAGAAATTCAGAATTGAGTGATTTAAACTTGACGTTAGAAGAGTTGGTGTCTCCTCAGGGTAAGGTACCCTCGGTCGCTATCACTGACTTAATTTACGAAACAGCAACGATATCTCGAGATTTAAAGTTGATCTTAAGAGCCATAAACGTCAAGCATATGGGTCTAATTTTGGACCAAACCAGATCAGAGGTGGGCTTAGCCATAGAAGAGTTGGAGAATAGATACGAAACGCAGCAGAGACTACAGAAGGCTCAGTCGGAACAAAAAGCGGCAATTAATCAGGCCAAAGGTAGAGTGCCGTCAAATGCGCACGGAGATTCACTGGATATGAGTTTCGGATTAAGAGACCTGAAATTAAATGCATCGTCGTCGTCATTAAGTACAATGGGAACAGCCCATTTGAAAAACGCATCATTAGAGAAGACCAAGTCAAACCCGAGCTTTAAAACATTTAGTGGTTTTACTCCTTTCAAAAGTAAGGCTGAAGCGAAGTCAACTAAAAAGTCACCAATTGAGAACAACAAGGAATTGGATAAACGTATAACCAAGCTCATAAAGAAAGATGAGAAACTCAAATTGAAACACGCGAAGGACGAAAAGCTTAAGCGTCTTCAAGTTGAGAAAGAAAAGAAACAACCAGCTCCAAAAGAGCTGACCCGGAAGCTTTTCACAAAAAACAAAGATGTGGGCTCCTTGCCTGCAACAGCTGATTCTGATGCTTCTTCATCCAAGAAAAAGCATCACGGGTTTCTACATCACATCAGCCACCGTAAGCATAAAGATTCCAATTACGGTGACGACTCTCTGAACGATACTCCGAAATTGAGTAGGACTCAATCGTTTACAGGCAGTATCAACTCCGCTTCTAGCAAAAAGTCCGAATCGGGGCTTAGAAACAGAACTGGCTTATTTGGCATGAAAAAGGCTAACTAGTTATAGGTTTTTAGGTTATATTTTTGCGCAACGTTTAATAAACGTAAGGATTTCGGACGGTGTAATCGAATTCTATAGAAAGTTGCGTTCCCACAAATCGTCAATCATGCTACACCGCAATGTCGCAATTTAGGTGTATTATTAATACACCGAAACTATATAAATTGCGCTTGTCCGCGATTATGTGACTTTCTTAGATGGTTATTCGAAATTAAGCTTTAAGCAATCGCTAACTTAAAAGGTATTTATTTTATTGTTCCAAAAAATGCCAGCTACTTTAAACAAGAACACAGACGTTATTACTTTGAATAATGGTGATAAAATTCCGGTCGTTGGGTTAGGTACTTGGCAAGCAACCGAGGAGGGTGCCGCTTATAAGGCGGTAAAGGTAGCCTTACAAAACGGTTACAGACATATCGATACTGCTGCTATCTACGGTAACGAAGAAGAAGTTGGTAGGGGCATAAAGGACTCAGGAGTCCCAAGAGAAGAAATTTACGTTACCACGAAATTGTGGAACGCCGACCACAAGAAGGCCGCGGAAGCGTTAGACCTTTCATTGAAAAAATTGGGTTTGGATTATGTCGATTTGTACTTGATTCACTGGCCTCAATCCGTTGATCCAGCAACCAAAGAAGTATACAAAGACTGGGACTACGTTAATACTTACAAGGAGTTGCAAAAGTTGAAGGATACCGGTAAGATAAAGGCAATTGGTGTATCCAACTTCACCGTCAAGAAAATTGAGAGATTGCTCGCTGATAAGGACGTTACTGTCGTGCCAGCTGTCAACCAAATTGAGGCTCATCCATTGTTGGCTCAACCTGAGTTGTACGATTATTTGGCCAAGAAAAACATCGTGATTGAAGCATACTCTCCTTTGGGTTCAAGCGATAGTCCATTGTTCAAGAACGAGACAATTGTTGAGATTGCTAAAAAGAACGACGTTGAACCAGCTCAAGTTTTGATTTCATGGGCTGTCCAAAGAAAGACTGTTGTTTTGCCAAAGTCTGTAACTGAATCGAGAATCATTTCTAACTTGAAGACTTTCAAATTGTCTGATGAAGACTTCGACCTTTTGAACAAGTTAGAAAAGAAAGACGGTACTACTAGAACATGTGCGCCAGGTTTCGCCGACTTCGTCAATTAGATTGTAAATGTGAGGCTTCTACTCAGCTTATATAGCAGGTGATTTTTCTCGGAAAATTACCCACAACTAAACAAAGCCATAGAGATTAGACTTTCAAATGTTGGAGTGTAGTACGATGGATTAAGTGTGTTTTTATTCGATTTCATAGTTTTTTTTTTTTTGCAAAGTGGACTCTTGCAAAGCTTATTATAGCTGCATAGGACTATCTACTATCTTTTGGCTAAAAACTAAACCATAACTTTGATAGAGTATAATAATCTTCTAGACATCGATAGATACAATTGGATGCAATCGTGGTCCAATCTGTCGCTTAGCAATCTTGTATATGGAGGCCAAGATTTACTGGCTCTATCACTTACTTTTAGCTGCTTATACTTCAAAGTGTATTATACACTGGTAAGCACAAATGCAGAAGGTATAGTATGTAGAAGTAGGTTAGTTTAAGGCTTTCTTCACTTTTCGCAGTCTATTCAATAGACTGCCTGCGGCACTATTGACCACGGCGATAATACTCTAGGAAACTATGGAAGCATTACTTAAGAGTGCTAGGTGCTTTTACGGTCCCTCGGATACTCAGTGTGTCGAAAATCACAATCTCTGAAGAAAAGAATATCAACGATCACCGTTGCAGCAACTTGGAAGTCCCTTTAATAATAGAAACACGTTTTCTGTACCTTTTACACCACATCAGAAGATCGCTGTCACTATTAGAGCTCCATAGTTTAACTACAAGAATGTCGACAAAGCTTGCACTAAGTGTAGGAAACTTCAATATGAGCTGAGTCTTTTCAGTCTTCGACGGTCGAAGCCGCATGAAGAGCTAAAGAATTTTGAAACAAATAACGAGGTGCAAAAGCTCTAACTTGAGCCGGGTCAGGCTGACAACGCTTCCGAGCCGTATTACTAATGTTATAATTGTTGCTTCTCTTTTCGACTAATAGCTACTGTCTTTGCAGTTGGTATACTATTTGTAACTATGCCAAGTTATTACCAAACTATAGAAAAGCCGAAAATTACTTCGAGGTCACACTCACTTTGAACTCCTACATTGTTCAAGGCCGTCGGATCAAAAAACAGTAGATTACCGAGCCATGCGAGGAGCGGTCTATAGGCTTTATAGAAGGAATAGTTACATCAACTGTATTTCAAGGATCGGGATCGTTTCCTATTTGAGGTTGAGTTGATAAGCGACGACATAAATTCAAATGGCTAGCGACAGATTGACTTAACTGGCTGAGTTATAAATTTGTCCACAGCACCTCCTAAAGAATCGTATACTTTGTACTATAATCTTTAGCCCATTACAAACGTCATTTTGCTACGAATCTAAAGGCTTCAAAAATCGGCGCTACTGTTATAGATAGCCATACTACGAATTAATTAAAACCCATCGAATAAACGATAGTTGGATCAATTGCACAAATGCCAGAAGGACCAGTCAAGCAAGAGGTAGTTGACTTTGCCTACCAAAACTTGAAACACATCCCAAAGGGCAACAAAGAGTACGAGAAGATGATTCTGGGGAAGTCCTACTATTCCTTCGATCACCAGTTAGTTATGCAAAGAAACTTGGTTCACGAAAGGGTGCTTGACTATAGTAACATCCGGTTGAAGGACTTTGACTATGATCTCGATAAACATGCCAAAGCCAGAGAGAAGTACTTAGAGGACGTTTTTGGAAAACTAGGGGAGAACAGCTTTATCGAGCCCCCTTTCTTCGTCGACTACGGATTCAACATCATTACGGGGAAAAACTTCTATTCCAACTTCAATTGCACTTTTCTTGACTGCTGTTTGATAGTGTTCGGGGACAATTGTATGTGTGGACCAAATGTGACCTTTTCTACTCCCACTCACCCACTTGATGCGCAGGAAAGGGCTGATGGCGAAGAATCGGCAGGACCAATTACCGTTGGCAACAATGTTTGGTTTGGTGCTAATGCGGTTATTCTACATGGCGTGACTATAGGGGATAATGCAGTAATAGGTGCTGGTGCGGTTGTCACGAAAGATGTCCCTGCTAACACTGTTGCCGTCGGAATACCTGCTAGAGTGGTAAAGAAATTGGCACTGGCTGATGAAAGGAAAGCGTCAATCAATGAGTTGACTTAGTGGATTCTTCCAATAAATAGATTGGCGCCTGTTTGTTTTAATCGGCCTTGAATATCTTTTTTTTTTTACATATAGATCTCGGTTACTCTCTTGTGGCACCGCTGCTTGCTTTGAAGATCTGGTACCATGCCACCTGACTAGACCATGATAGAATACGGCAGTTTTTTTAACCTATTCCTTCGAACTTGAACTAGGTTCCGTCTCTATAATATACAGGAAACCTGTTTTTCGATATCTTTGGAGATCGAACGGTTCATTATAGTCAACTTATCAAGTAGTACTACTGGCTATAAATACATACTATACAATGGTGACCGGCAGCACAAAGAATTCACAGTCTACTACGTACGATGATGATAGGTTCATCATCGCTGACGAAGGCAGTTCTAGCCAACCGCAAGGCATGTCAGCTGGTGCGACGGAAAATACGCCCATGGCGGGCTTCTCTAACAACGAGGGTAGTACCTCAAGTGGTAATAATAGCTCCCTTTTCTCATCATTCCCTTTCGGAGCAAAAGTGGACTTGTCTTCAACTTTCACACCTTTCGCAACTTCAACGACGTTCACGGATAACAACACGGTAAAAGAACGTCAGTACACAGGAGGAGACACTTTGGATGAACCAGTGTGGCACACATTAAGGCGGGACTTAGTACAAATTGGAAGGAGATTGGCAATAGTTATTTGGCCTATGCAATTGGCCAGCTTGGCGTCGAAACAGCAAAAGAAATTAGTTAATTTCGCTGCTAGTAACGGGATCAATTTACCACAGCTGGTATTGAATACGCGCAGAGTTTCCGTATCGGAGAATTCGCCCGATTATGATGATGATGAGGATAGAGAAGTAGGATTTTCTGGCAACGAGCTAATTTCTGAGGGTACCTTACAATGGGATCTATGGGGCCCTTTGATCTTTTCACTTCTATATTCGCTCACGTTAGGTTTATCTGCATCAAAAGATCAAAAGAATCTGGTATTTTCCGGTTCATTTTCACTTATATGGTTGTTTTTCATCGTTGTTGGTTTGAATATTCAGCTTTTAGGTGGTAATATCTCATTCATGTCTGCTATAAGTGCTACAGGCTATTCTATGTTCCCAATAGTGAGTGGGGGGCTTCTTTGTTCATTTCTCATCAAGTGGAAGTTGCTCAGACTTGTAATTATGCCTGTTTTGTGTGCATGGAGTATCTTTGCTGGAATGATGAGCTTAAAATGCTCTGGCGTTTTGCCAGGAAGGATCATTTTAGCCATCTATCCTGTGGCACTTATGTACTCCGTTTTGTGTTGGTTATGCATAATCACTTGACGAATATAGAAATCTGAAATATATATTACTGGAATATAAATAAGCTGTTCCCCTTACAATTTACTTCCAAGCTGCGCACATGAAAAGGTTCTTAACTAGCTATATAGGAGAGTTTCATTATTGTTGGCATAGTCGTCGTGCAATGCAAATTTGGCCAGATGGTAAACTTGGAATGTGCTCGGTTCGACTCGTGCTCGTGAATTTAACATTATATTATGATGAACAACATGGATGTGAACAATCTCTGAGTATGGTCAAACGACCATGCGTGGATTATAAACCCTGCCTTCCTACTGATAATGTTAAAATTCTTTCTTTTACTTGATCCTACTGGATATTGTCGGATAAATGAACTATAGGGCTATTTCGCTTTGGGATTTGACTCGTCTATATTACATTAAGATAATACTATGGAATTAGATTAACTTAGACGTAACGATGGAATCACCTTCCCTTGTTTCTTCTCTTTTTCCTTTCCATCTTTGCAATTTCTCGCAAATCGTCCTCACTAGGCTCATAAATATGCCAAATAGTGTAGTGAGGTAACCCGCCAACTTTGAATCCCATCGCCTTCGCCATTTTGCCAAATGCTTCTGTTTCTGCGTGGTTCAAAAATGTAAATGCTGGGAAATGCACCCCTTGTCTGAATATTTGTGCTCTGGCCAAAATTGAGACGCCACCTACCCCATCTATATCTACGATTTCGTTGCTGTCTCCCCTCACGTCTCTAATATAAGCCAAATGCACTCTCCAGGTTGGGTACTCTGCGTAGCCTTCAACAATTACATCTTCTTCATCTAGAGTTTTAGCTAGATCAATTGCCGCATCTGACTCGACCCACGAATTCAAATCATAAGGTTGTTCATTACCTAAAAATGTTGGTAAAGGTCTCCATACATTTGGCACCATCACATCGTAATCATGCTTCATCAAATCTTGAATAACTGAGCCAGGACACGTCTCAATATCAACATCTCTCCAGTAGACCCACGAATGATACGGTTTCAACGCGTTCGCCGTTAACCAATTTCGTGCACGTCCCATCAACTTGCGTCGAATTCCCTGAACCTTCACCGCATGTCTATCACTAAACCCTTGTCCGATTATTTGCCCGAAGTCCTTTTTGAAAATAGATATCGATCTAAAAGGTTTACGATAATCCTTATGAAAAGATAAAGGGTCGCTATATGACTTTTTGATGTTATTCATGTAGTCCTTGTCCATGTACATTTGGTATAGATCTGAGGATCCTTTCACAGAATTGGAATGCTTGTCGCTCTCCTCTTGTTGTAATTTGTCCAATAAGGTGCCATTTTGCAAAGCAACAGAATACTCAAATACCGCCTCTAACGTTCTATCGCCTGGGGAACAATCGGAAACTAAAAATGCAATATCTATAAGCGAATGATCATACGTGAGGTTCATAAGATTGTGGAACGCCATTGGAAGGACGTGTTCTGCATTTCTTAACGGCATCAAGAAGAGAATGACGTCTCCCTGCGACACTCCATCCTTTGACCCCTTATAGTCGTTGAGATCGTAGTATTCCACAGTCTCTTTATAAACGTCCTCGGGTGATTTTATTGATTCTGTTCCGTCGTGATTTTGCTGTCGAATGCCGTCTTTAGTAGCGTGGTACAACTCGTATTCCCCAGACGCCAGACTCCCGATGGATTTTTCATCAGACCCTGTTCTGAAAAAAACCGTCCATATTAACAACGTCGATACTATGATGATTGCAATTCTCTTGTATAGGACTTTGGGATCCGTTTTCCTCGGATGAAACCGGTTATGTCTACCATGGTTAGTACTTCGATCAAGGTTTATCGAATTATAATTTACTTACATAGGAAGGTCTGTCTTTTTGCCGTAATCATCTAACACCATTTCTGAAAAACAACTTTTCCCAAGAATTGAATGCTATTAGGAGATTCCTTAGTCTCAGATAACCTCCGATGAAGAGACTACTAATATGGTGTGTTTACGAACCCACCAAGTGTCGCTAAACAGCGAGAGAGCTGAAAAAAAAGAACACGCACGTGCATTTGCTATATACTTCTCAAACGACTTCATCTAAACCATTTTCTTCAGGCCTGAACCATTCTGACCTCAAAGTGTCCCAGCAAAAACGGGCCAATGATTGGGCTCGTTCGCTACCGTTATCGGACTTCCCTTCAATATAAACTTTCATTTTAGGCTCTGTTCCAGAGCCACGACAGGTAAATCTGACCAACTCTTCGCCTGACTGCGAAACTTTTGGTTTCAAAGTCGCCGTAATCATTTGGGAAGAAGGGTCTGTAGGAAGAACTGGTCTGTTATCTGATGTGGAAGAGTCATATCCGATAGTCAAGTCTCTCCAAGAGACGACATTAAAATTTTTGCCCAAGGTTTCTGGGTAGGGTTTTCCGGCAAATGACTTACGGATGGCGTCGAAGACCTTCTGTGTGATGGTCAAGTCCGTGAACTTATAGTAACCATTGACCTCCTTGTACCATCCATACTTGTTGTAGCATTCCGCTAGCTTGTCTAGAGGGTCAAAAGAGGACTTATTGGCGAACCAAGATTGATAGAGCTGGAGCCACATCGTCGAAGCCGCTATTCCGTCTTTGTCATTTACCAAACTGAACATAAATCCAATAGCCTCTTCATAAGCGTATGGGACGTAGTACCCTTCATTTTTCAAGTCAATGGCCTTGTTGCCAATCCATTTGAACCCGGTTAATGTTTCGGTGAAATTGCACCCGTGATAGCTTGCTACCGAGCGCAACACTTGCGAAGAAACGGTAGAGTTGATCAAATACGTCTTAGCAAGATCCTCTTTTGGAATAAGTTCTTCAACTACGTAAGCCGCGAACAAAAGTCCGATTTCATTACCGCTTAACTGGACCCATTTGCCAGAGCTATGCGACTTGACAGCTACGCTGAATCTGTCAGCATCTGGGTCATTCGCGACCACCAATTTGTGTCCTGAATTGTTGGCATTTTCAATTGCCAAGTCTAATGCTCCTTTTTCTTCTGGGTTAGGGAACTTAACCGTGGGGAATTCGGGATCTGGCGTGGCTTGCTTTTCTACAACTTTCATATGGTGCTTTCCTGAGCTGGATAAAGCCATCACTTTTTCCATGATTTCTAAACCAACGCCATGCATCGGAGTGTAAGTGAAATCAAAGTCTATCTCTGTATTTTTGATTAGCTTCGTCTTCACCGCATCAACGTACTTCTCTGTCACTTCGTCTTTCACAGATAATAGCAATTTGTCTGCGTGTTCTTGGAAATTACCCACGATGTTCCAAACATCGAGATCAAGCCAAGGATCCAAGTTTCTCAATATTGATGCTGCTATGCCAGTATCATTAGGTGGGATTATCTGGCAACCATTTCCATAGTATACTTTATAACCATTATCCTGGGAAGGATTGTGAGATGCAGTGACCATAACACCTGCAGATGCTTTAAAGTGGTCAATTGCGAAAGGGACAAGTGGAGTATGAACATATCCCCTGGAGGATTCCGTTGATGCCAATATTTTGCTGACAGAGAGGTCAATTGACTCTTGGGACAAATTGGTCGTACTACCCAAGTAGTAAACCTTTATATTTTTGGATAGGGCAACACTCGCTGTGATCTCAGCAAATCTTTGAGAGTGAAATCTATGGTCATATCCAACAGCTATTGATAATTCGTCCTCGTCATTATTGCTAGATATCAAATAGTCCACTAAACCTTGGGAGGCCTGGAGAATAGTAACATCATTCATATGGGCAAATCCTGACTCCATAGAAGATCTGAGACCTGCTGTCCCGAAAGCAATTCTTTTAGATAGCTTCTCATCTAACTTCAGATAATCTCTCTGCTCGTGCAACTTACGGATCTCTGCCTTGGATATTGGATTGATATCAACTGCAAGCCATTTCTCTACCAAATTGTCTAAAGACTTTGTTTGCTCTTCTGTGTAGGTGGACATTGATATGTCTTTCAACGAAAAGAAAATTATAATTACGCAACCGGTTTTTATATCGCTGCGAGAATGGAGATTTCACTATAAAAATACATAACTTACTTAACTATAGAACAGAAGAAATAAATAGTGGCATCATTCGGTGGATATTAACTTGAACTTGAGTAGGGATGATGTCAGAGTAACACCTGCCAATTCAATTACACCATTGTTGTATTCTTCATCATCAGCAGTACTTATAATGTCTAGACTTATTAATGGATGATTTTTTTCTATTTGGCTTTCAACCGTATTCTTGAGCCACTTTTTGCCCTTTTTGATGTACCTATGTGCCTTCAACGACGAACTTGAATCGTAGGACACAATCAAAGAAGAGGAAGGATCGATTACGAAATCGATCACATTGTCCTGGTAATCAAAGGATTCAACAATTGTACTTTTCCTTAAATCGATAATCTCTATGCAACTTTCGTCTTCATCGTTCCTAGATAACACAAGCAACCAATATCCGTTCAAGGAAAACTCAAGCTTAGCCACATTCAGATGCTTGACTTTAATAGTGGATACAGGTTCGCCGGTGGTTAAATTGTAAATTACAACTTCATGATGCGCAGTCCCTACACCAAGAAGAGCGCCGTCGACATGGATCCCAGCGCATGTTTGATCCTTTGATGGCAAGCTGCGAAAAAGGACAGCCGGCTCGCTTATATCATTCAATGACCAGGTTCCGTCTTTGGATATTAAAATGAAAAGATTAGTCAATGTCGGATGGGTTATGATTTGAAAGATCTCGCCGTCATGCGTATGATTGAAGGGCAACTTTTCGTCACCGACGAAAACCTTTTCTTTCGAGCCGATAATCGGAACAAGTGCATTTTCTAGCAGAACCTGGCTCAAAGCCGTTATTAACCCTTTATGAGAGATTTTTTTTACTGAGTTTTCGCTAGAATCATTGAATCTAATTGCGGCCACTCCCGTGGTTGAACCAATTAATTGAAGTTTCTCCTGAGGATTAAGAAACGAGCAGACGGCCTTCTTGAATGGCTGTGCAAGGTTATCTACATATTCCAATGAAATTTTCAGCTCGGGAGTCATTGCTAACGAAGGTTTATGAGTTTTGTGATATTGGAACAATTCTTCTCGAGCCCCATTGATTGCTTCCACGGGAAGACGGTTTGGAAATTCCCCGTTTCCATTATTTGTTAAATCTTCTTCAACCTTGTCGACTGACTCGTCTTTGCCAAGAGACACCGATAATTGTTGCAAAGAGGCCTTAGCTTCATCTCTTTCTTTTATTGCCCTAGCAGCCACTCTGACCGCTGCATCATGATGGTACAATGCTGCACTTAATTCTTCTCGAGCCTTGTGCAATTGTTTTCTCAATGAAAATACCTCCAATGCTAGCGAGTCCCATTCGTTTTGGAAAGTTGACAATAATGAAGGTATTGAGCTAAAACTTGGCGGTTTCGGCGGCACAATCGAAGATACATTACTATTAACGGAAATTAACTCATCTACGCTCAACTCAGAGTCATTGATTGGGTCCTTGCCACTAGTAGATATGTAATTCTCGATGAGTTTTCTTTCAAAGATCGACCCACTTTTAGGTGAAATAACTGGTTCTTTTGCAGTTTCCCCCGAAACTAGAAGCTTGTTAGTATATCCATCCTCTTCATTACCATAATCAAGTCATAACATACTTGAACAGATCATTCTTTCGACACTAATCCTTGGTCTGTAGCGCTCCTTTTACCTAACCTCATAATATAAGTTACGAGGTTTGTGAGATGAGACTTTCATTTGGCATTTTGCACTACTAGTTCAGACTCATAATATAATATTAACTATAAAAGAACGAATGACGGAGAAATGTAAAGTCTAATGGTACAATGCAAGCAGCGGTTTAAATCATGACGATTAAAATTTATACCTTCAGTTAAAAGCAAAAATTTTTCAATAAGAATGATGATCGTAACCCATTTCAGGGTCTTTCTCTGGAACAGGTGGAGCAACAGGTTC
Source organism: Debaryomyces robertsiae (assembly GCA_030566065.1). Taxonomy (NCBI): domain Eukaryota; kingdom Fungi; phylum Ascomycota; class Pichiomycetes; order Serinales; family Debaryomycetaceae; genus Debaryomyces; species Debaryomyces robertsiae. Next base: position 206,307 of record JAJMHL010000012.1, read on the forward strand.
ATAACTTCTCTTTCTACCTGCGAAGCAATTACAACAATGTCCTAAAATAGCGAACAAGACAACTAGTAATGCAGCGACCACACCCGACCAAAGTAGAGCATAAAAGGCGATGGACAAGTACGACTTGACACCAATATCAGAGGTGTGTTGGTTAACTTGTTTTCTCACAAACATGTAGGCTCCAGTGATTAAACCTGCACCGACGATACCGGTAAGTAGGACAATCAATTGGAAGAAAAAGTTGAGGAAGGAGAGGCAGCAGTTATCTGGCGAAACACAGCAGCCTATAAGTTGAACAAGAACTCCAACGACGGACAACACAGCACAGATCAAGATCAACGCGAAAGCGGCTTTAGTTATACCATTCAACATTTTGAGGTCTTTTTGCAAGTTTCCGGGCAAATTCAAAGTCTTGTACGAAACGTTGTCTACCAACACCTGTAACTGCTTTTTCACCGCTTCCCCCACTTGCGTATCCGCGCCGGGGCCTTGGATCTGATCGTTTATAGTATTGTTTAATTCGTGCTTGAAGATGGTCAACGGATCAAAGAAATACGCTGGCTTGGGCTTAGAACACCATGAGAACTTGATATTGGAGTTATCGAACCCATCTTTTGTGTCTGTCTTCCCATCTACCTGCCCTTTGCAGTAGCCCCAAAAGCTAATCGAATATACCTCTGCTAACCCCAAATCCTTGTAGGTCAAGCTGCTGACAATTCCCGATATCACCGACTGTACATCACTATCGATGGAGTCCATGATGTCTCTATGTTCGATCTTAGTTGGTGCTAACGCCAGAATATTCTCTTCCCTCTTGCTGAACTTGCTCGTGTCAATGAGCTTGGACAAGTCCAAGTTTGTGAGGTGGAAATCAAACAAGTAGATTTTAGTTAAGTAACTCTCATTTTTGTAAGATCCAACAAGTGCAAAAATAGACAATATAGCGGTGGCTATCGAAAGAATGATAATGAAAAATCTGAATATCTTGAACATCCCTGTTATTATCCTCTTAGACTCTATGGTTTCAGATGCTGTTCATAAAAAGGTGAGTAACGATGCTGTTTATATATATATATGATCGCACTCGGTGTAGGCGGTGGGTTTTCTAAATATAACTTATTGATGATCCAAGTTGTGATCTAGACAAATCGTCGTTGACAAGCCTTTTATATATGAAATAAGGGGGATCAAAGAATCAGGGCTTTGCGTAGACGGATCAAGTCATAATAATAGCTTTATAAGAGATACTCAATCGTGTAGACGGAAGGTGGCTGGCTGACTCTCATGATTTTTAGATAGTGGCTGGCTGGCCTTGGGTGCGAACTTCGAAAATTGGCTTATGATAAACGATTCCGCTTATAATAAGTGCACATTGCGTTGGAAGAAGTTACTACGCCACATCGAGTATACTGACATGAAAAGTGAATCATCGTTGAGAGCCCAGGTTACAAGCAGAGAAATATATATTAAACAGGCACCTATTATACAAACATTGGGTACGATTATGCCATTTTTAAGCCTCGCTACCTTCGATATTGTCAAAGCCATCCAATAACTCTTTTTCGAGCTCGTCTAGATCAACGTCAGAGGTTTCGCCAAGATCGTCTTCGACCTTTTGTTTTTTGAATGACATTTTGCTCAAGGGGTGGTCATCGTCGTCGTCAGGGTCGTCAGCGAGGCTTCGCTTATTAGATGCCTTGTAAGCGTCCTTAATGAAAGAGTCGAATTGTTTTTCTGGCCTCTCCCCACCAGGCACAGTAGTATTTGCCTCGTCCTGGTCGCTGCCCGAGTCGTCGTCCGGATCTTCGTCCTCGCTTATGCCGGCTAAAAAATCGTCAACTTCTTGGTTGGCCTCATCTAAATCGTATTCTTCTATGGAGCCGACCGAATCGAATCGAGGTCTCTCTGTAACGGCTTGATTTTGTTTTTGTTTCTGAGCGTCGAGGCTCTTTTGGTATTTTTTAAGGTCTTTCTCTGTCACGTACCAGTCTTCCTCGTTGCTTTCGATCAAATAGTCGTTTTCGTCGACCTTAGACCACGCACTTAAACAAGCAAATAGCCAGTCGGGGTTAACAATTTTCACATTTGGAAGAAGCTTTTTTGCTACTCTCACTTTGAAAGTTGGTCCTGACTTGAAGGAATTGGCACTTGGGTCTCTGCATACAACGTGCGTCACCTCGGGATACACTTCATTGACAACTTTCACACCGAATTGCTTGCTCCATATAACTATATCTGCTGTATCCAAGTTAATACCTAAAGGCAAAATTCCCGAAAATAAGACAGTTACGCCTTCCAAACATTTGCTCTTCATGACTGGGATAATATTCGTCAAATCAGGCCTCAGAAATGAGTCTTCAGAGTTCACTTTTTCCAACAACTTGTAGTATTCTGAGTGAATTCTTGTTAACGCTTTATTCAACGAAAAAAGTTCGTTGTCGTCATCGAGTAAAAGGTTGTCTTCTTCTTCCCCTTCTTCTTCCTCCCTGTCCTTTCCATCGCTATCCTCAGATGATGGAGTCCCTGGAGTAGGACTGTGTGGCTCATGCTCGTGATTAATTTTTTCCAAATCGTGCTGCAATTTAGCCAAAGGTCGATCGTGTTGTTGCTGCTCAATTGACAAATTTCTGCTTATAGATTGTTCCATGAGCAAGTTACTATTATCCTCGCCACCACCCATTTCTAGTATTCGATCAACAGGAGATGGCGTTATAGCCTCATTCTTCTCTTTCAGGTTTTCATTATTCAGTTCCAGCTTCCCCTCCTTTTCCGGTTCCAAGTCATTGTCGAGTGCCTCCAATTTTGCGAGAGACTTTCTTTTCCTAGTGGGACCAGTCAATTGACCAAGTTTTTTAGGTAAAAAACTGGAATTAATATCACCTATTCCAACGAAAAAGTCATAAGGAACAACTTTAATAAGACTACTCTCCCATTGCCAAACATCCCCTCTATCATCAATGATTGCGACCATTGACTGATCGACAGGAAATAGCCTTTTCAAGTTTTTATGCGTCAATGAACCGCTTTCATCACGGCTTAGAATCCTATCACCAAAATATTTACCATCAGGATCGATAATATGTGCTATGGCTAAAGCGTAATTTCTTGTAGCCATAGTGTATATGTGCATTTCGTAGAATCCGGAGACCTGTTGCAAAAATTCCTCTAGTCCAGGCCTTAGCTTGACATAATACCAACATTTTGTAGGAGGTAATTTCGGACCATTCCATCCTGGTGGAACTATAGGTTCTTCTTCCAAGCAAAAACTTCTGACATCTTTCACTGCCGGATAATTCGGATTACTGGGGTCCCGCTGCCACTCTCCTACTGTCGGGTCTACTGTCGCATGTATAACAGTTTGGTCTAAATCGACAACTAAAATCAATTTCTTCTCTTTGATGAGTCTATCCGTTGAGTTGTGTTCAATCTTCGTAGCTTCGTCAAGACTTATTTTAAGGCCTCTGTTATCGTATGACATAGAGATAGTTGCCCTATCTTGATAGTTGTAGCCCGAGTAATCCTTATCGTCCTCCACAGCTTTTCCACATAATGCACACAACCCACCATATTGCACAGTATGTGGACATGGCTCTTTGATGGAGCATAATTCAACCGCGCTATGGGCAACTTCGTCATTCAATGATACATTTAGCTCTTCAACCTCTCCTTCGATGGGACTCTCATAGGTACCTATGCGCTCTACCCGAATTTTGGGCGGATTTTCATCCTTGGAATTTGGATCCTCCTGGTAGTCCCAGTACTTGTATTTGAATATGGTCTGGTGTTTGGGTACTGTATCCCCTAACTTACATAAAATCGACGATATTGTCACTGGGAATGGAACCGACTGTGGCAATGTAATTTTAGTCAATTCAGCCATTCTTTCTCCTAATATATTTAAGTGGCACCTATTGGATATTCATGCGGTGTGGTTTTTCCTCGAATGCAGTAACTATTTCAATCTACTCAGCGTCTACTCAGCCGTATTAATGGTCTGTTTATAGAACCTCACAATATCGATGAGGTGAAGTTAGATACTTTTCACGTGATGTATAATAGTGCTTTATCTACGAGACTACACAATGCATGTCTATATGATTGTATTAAGCAATGTTGATCATAGTTGATTGAAATTATGAGCAATACTATCACTAGAACTTTGGAAAGACATCCCCTCAGTATTTGAGGGAATAGACTCTGTCTTTTTTTGGGATACCGATTCCGCATGCACTGCATCCTCGAGCTCGGCCTCCAAAGCTTCAGAGTCTAGGTCAGAGGACTCCTGGTCGAGAGCGTCAGCTATATTATTAGCATTCACGGTGCCTTGGTCATTGATGTCCGTGGCGGTTTCCCCGTTCGAGGAATTAGCGTTACGCTGATTGTGCCAAAAATTTGCGTCCGACATGATGTTGTCTCCGTCTGTCTGAGGTTGATTTGGCTCGGTAGAACTAAAATTATGATCTGTTTTACCAATCATTCCCTGGTCTGTATCTTTTTGAAACTCGTGGTCTCCATCAAACACAATTTTAGACTCGTCATATCCCCCTGCTTCGTCACTTTCGTCGTCCTCGTCCAGAATAGGGTTGATAGAACCAAAGCTGAAACCAAATCCCATTTTCTCTCTGGCCTCTTCCTTCTCCCTTTCTCGGATCTCTTTTTCACGCAAGATTTTTTCAACCTTTCTCTTTTTCTTCTTCTCTGCTATTCTTACCGACCTGATCACCGATCTGAACTCACCTTCCACAACATTCTCGAACTCTTCTTTGATATCAGGCGTTACGGGAAGCTTTGCGTACGGAGAGAAATATTTTTCGGCCCTGATGAAGATATTGGCATCTCTCAAAGTTCTCTTTTCCGTGATCTGTGATTGCCTTTTCTGCTGTAATTCTCGCCTTTTTTTTGCATACGCGATAAAGTCAAATGCTTTTGATTCTATCGCTGGTTTCTTTATACTAGATTCAACACCTGGAACAGTAATATCTGTCTCCTCATTCACCGTTGATTTCACAGGGTCTTTTGCTTGGTCAAGAGAATTATTTGGTATTTCGCTTTTCTGAGGAAGATGATGTTCGGGACTCGGTGTCTCTATATCACTTTGATTTTTCTCCATTTGGCCTGCCTCACTCATAACACTGTTTTCATTGTCACTGTTGTCCTCTTCATCAAAGTCCAGTCCAATATCCTGAAGTTGAATTTCGAATTCCTTTTTCCATTTGCGTTCATCGTCATCGACCAATTTGTATAATGAACGTTCTGTCAACCTTGACTCTTCTACTAGTTTGAGCCTGAGTTGTTTTAAATCGGTTATCATGTTCATGAATTTTGGGGTTTGCTGATATGTGTAGTCAGGAGGAAGGTCCGGCAAATATGACGGAATATATATCGGCTTGGAAGATTGTTTTGGAACCAATTCGGTTATTTCATAATGTTCGTTAGCGAAAAAAGGTAGTGACGGATCGTTTTCGTCAATAGACTCTTCTGAACGATCAAGATCATTTATTAGGGCCATGGTTTGCTGATTTAATATATTTAAATCTCCTTTATTCTTGGCTGCAAACACCTTCGCCTCTTCGTATTCTTCATACAATGGTCCAGGACTTATTCCATTTGTTTTGAAACAAAGTTCTGTGTCGGTAATAGAAGGCTTTTTTCTTCTTTGAATCTCTGTGAATTTCCGTAAAGATTCAATAAGATTATGCAAAAACATGACACTCAAATCCGTCATCTGTAAATGAAAGTCCTTTGTAAAGTCAAAACCCTTACAATGTAGCAATAAACCAATGGCTTTGGAAAACTGAAACTCCAAGGGTGGCATGTTCACCATTCTATCTATGGGCACGTCGAGTTTAACGTCTGAGAGTCTCCTCTGCATATATACGTCATCTATGCTTGTAGAATCGGTATCTTTTACGTTGTGATCTTTATTTTTTCCCTCATCACTCTCGGATTGATGCATAGCGTCGTCAGATTTGGACTGTGGCATGGCTTCCAAGGTCTTCTTATCTATGTGGGCTGCATCATTTGCGTTATCCTCTTCAGGTTCAATTTTTACCACCATATCTCGTTCTTGTTGGATTTTCACCTCCGACAAAGGTTTGCCTTGATTGATTGACTCCCTGTCTTTGCCTAATCTACCATTCTCGTGTCGCACTGTTTCTTCTTCTATGTCATCCACATCGTTACTTTTAGATGAAGCATTTTCTGTCGGGTCATTCTCCCGACTACAATCGTCTACCTTCTTCGCTCCGACTTCTGACTTGCCACCCATGTCGACAGTATGACTGAAGGACAAGTATTAATCGTATTTCAGTGTTGAGAATCTAAAACTAACTGATTGTTTAATGCATTGAAGAGATTATTGAATAACGATTGTAAGTACAAAATAAAATTACACAAAAATAATTCATTAGCTATGCAACCTAAAAAGGAACACTCTAGATGTCAGATAACAAGTACTCAACTGCTCCCTGGACGCTCCCTCCACTTCTCCTCAATGCAGCTACGTTTCTATCAAAATCAAAAAAGCCCATATCATTTAATTGCCTTAATTGGTCTTCGTATCTTTCTTCCGGAGGACGATTGTCTTGGGGAGCAGCCTGTCCACCTGCACCAGCACCGCCAAGCATGGCAAAAGGGTCGATTGGAGGCATCCCTCCAGGAAACATGGATGCAAATGGATTTCCTCCAGCATTTGCATTAGTACTGTTGTTGCCGGTGTTAGCAGCACCAGAGTCATTATTATTGTCATTGGATTCCACCGTAGGATTAGCCCCAGGAGCTGGAAAGCCACCAGATTGTTGGCCACCAAGGCCACCCAATCCAGCACCACGGCCCATTTGCATCATAGATCTCATCATCTCAGGGTTGGACATCATTTGCCTGAAAAATGGACTTTGTAGCATTTCTCGAGCCTGCGGCCCCATAGCCCGCAATTGTGGCGACTGGTTTATCATATAATCGAGCATCTGTGGATTCGACAACATGGCGTTCATACTCTCCTGGAACATCGGATTCGACATCATTTCCGACATCTGGTCGGGATCAGCCATTGCCGAGTTCATCCCGCCGTCGGGCCCAAACATCGACGCAGATGGTAATTGTGTGTAGCCAGCATAACGAGCTCCCGTCAAGTCTGCCAACGGGTTGAAGGAACCCTGTCCTGCCGCGATATTCGAAGGAACCCCGCTATTGTTACTTTCGGATCTATTGCTGTTCTCTCCTGCTGGAGCGCCACTGGCGCCACTGGAGCTACTAACGGCCGGCTTCGCCCCGGCACTCTTCACCAAATGAATAGTATGTCCAGACTGGACCTTGTACGAAGCGACCGTTTCATTATCTTTCAAAACTTTCCCCGAGTATATCAATCGTTGACGGTCTGCTGGCACCGAAGACTTTTCTGCGATTTCGTTCTTTAACTCCAAAACAGTTATTGTTGGCGACACACTGACTTCATACTTAGTATCGCCCGACGATTTAATTGTAACTGTGATTGTATCGGACATGCTTTTCACGATTATTCAACTGTTTACCAAGAAACTCTACCTCAAAGCTCGATAGTATCAAGTAGATAGGATTAGTGAGAAGCTTCCAGAATAGCACTCTGGTTCACGGACGACCCTTTCGACAGTACGGAACAGCTTAACGAAGTAGTCTATGGGCTACTGTACTTGGAAGAGTTTGTGGGACAAAAGACATCACCGTAAGGAGCCCGGGTGACTCCCAATAACTGTAATTAATTGTTAGCTGTCCAAAAGAGGTTAGACAAAGGTGTTGTTACGCCAACTTCTGAGCTGCGACCATTTATAGCCATAAGCTCCAATTCATGATAGCGGCATTTAATTTCACTTCGGATGTAAAAGTACAATGGCCAAAAAATGGCCTCCCTCTCTTATTATCGGCATAGTAGAGGACGTTACTCGTAGTTGCAATTGTTAAAATGTACATCTAGCCATCGAATTGATGTTGGTGGTAGCCCGCACTGGGAGCAAAGGCAAGCTAGTCTGCGTGTCTCTCAGCCATTAGACGCGGAGGATATACTGCGAGTGGTACCAGAGCACTATGACGCCATTGAGCGCCGCCAAAGGGTTTTTGGAGTATTTGAGAAACATAACCCTGGGAGTTTTTGGTTTGACAAGGCCAACGTCGCATGTCGCGTAACTCCCCTCAACTAAGAACGAGCTCAAGTACTTAATCTCAGCATGACGATTCAGGAAGGAGATCTTTTCCTTTTGATGGCCTTATGGAATGGCTGAATACTGGACAAACTCGAACGTTTTTCACTTCGTATCGCAGTGAAAGTTTAGCTTTCACTCGTTCACAATTCGGGTCTCTTCGCCTCTTCAAGTGTAGGTTTTTATCAAGCAACAGAGTTTGGAAGTGTTGATACTCCTTTGTTGGGTACTTGAAAGGTATCATACCAATTTGATTTCGTCTGTATGCAATGTGTGTGTGAGTTCATCTGAATCGTCGCTTGGACCCACCTTCGTTTTGCTTTCTATTTTCTGATACTTGTATAATGATTGACATAGATCACTGCAGTGGCAAACTAAAGGCATTCTATGGAATTCGAGGTCTATTGTTAGGGGACACTGTTGCTCGTGGTCGAATATGACTCGACCAAATAACTATAGTCGATTGCAAAAAGTTAACTTTTTCAAAATCTACGCGAAGATTATCTTAATATACGAAATACTCTTGACTTAAACCCTACTATTCATAACCTATATCTAGAGACCCTACTAAATTTACAGCTTAATTCTATTGCGAAATTGTACATTAAATATTTTACTCAGGCAATGTTAAAGAAGTGAAAGAGCCATGAAGGCAATAGAATGCAATTCAATTAATTATTTTGGGCAAATTCAGCTGCGAAAACGCTATTTTTTGACTTCGACTCTCCAACCACAATCTAAGCAGCTATACCCTTGTACACCATCCTCAAACAAAGTCTTGCCTTTACTTTGCATTAAGGACCATTCTCCTTTCGCAGGAATCTTCTTACAGTCACCGTTGAGACATCTGGCTGAAGTCTTCTTGTATCTTAAACCACATGAGTTACATAGTTGACCCTCCTTAATAGACCACGAAGGCCTCCAACATGGAGACTGATCGGATCCACAAGAAATGCAGACGCGCGGTGTATGATGGTGTTTCGGAGATACTCTCATGTCCGGTTTGGCTTTTGCTTTTGAAGATGGGGGTGTGACTGGAATAAAGGTGGTTTTCGCTTGACTTTCAGGAGGAGTCGCAGGACCCTCAGATATCATGTTCAAGAAAGAACCGTTTTGGCGCGAATGTTGAGCATTTGACAATTGGGCAGATGATGGAGGCGTAGTCGGATAGGTGGTTTCTAGCTTCGGTGAAACGTCTTGTGTTTCCACCAAAGAGTTAGCTCTGGTGTTATCATTATTAGTATTTATTGGCGTCATTGGCTGACAGTGGGAAGTAGGTGGTGAATAAGATTGAGGTTTGGATAACGAAATCAATGATTCGGCCAATTCTAAGTATTCGGGGTACCTTCTGACATCATTCAAATAGGTTTTGTTTAAGTAAGTATAGTTGGATTCGTATGGGAAGTTAATCTTTCTCTCTGAATGAACCTTCTCTTGAATACAAGGAGGGTAGCTCGACTTGTTGAAAGTTTTAGCTTTCGGACTGGTGCTGTTGATGATCTTGGAACTTATTCTAGAATTGAAACTTGGCCTCCGGCTGTAGGCAGACGAGACCGAAGGGTCTTGACTTAACTTATGCTTGTTAAGGTATTCATATTGGCTGAGGTTGAATTGTGCAGGCCCTTTATTGATAGTATCTAGCAAACCGTATCGCCAGTTTTCATCGTTTGGTTTGTATGTATCGAAATAGTCTAACGAGACTGTAGGTCTGATAGGTTTCAAGGGTGTCTTGGTGTCCATTCTGGCCGCATGTAAAACTGCGGAAATACTGGGCAATGTAGGCTTATTGGATGCACTTGCGTCGGATACCATGCAAGCGGCTGAGGGTGGAAAGCTTTTAGACGCTTTCTTGTGGGGTGACAATGATCTGGATCTTGCATCGACATTCTCACCGACTCTTTTGATCTTGAGCTTAGGAATGCTGTTCCTGTACTTGTAATCGTACGGCTGCGAAGGTGGAGATGGTGGGGCTGTTCTCGAACGTTTATTGGCATTTTTTTTGATATTCTTGTCTTCCGTTTCCGAGTTCTGCCTCAATAAGTCGCTGTACGACCTCTTTTTGACATAATGGAAATCAGTTTCAGTACTTGCTTGTACTGGTGACGATATTTTGCTCGATGTTATGTTGGCTTTGAATTTGCTTAGCAACTCATTATACGAGCGAGACCTCATGTGGCCCGAACTAAATGAATTAAGTTGATTGTTAAACATATTAGTGGTATTCAATACACTCATTATACTTTATAATAGTTGTAATAGGGTAATTAATCTTAGTTGAAAATAGTGAATAGCTCATGTACTGTGTGCACAGAAATGGCTGCAAATATCCAATTTTGAAATAACGTAAATACTGATAGGATTATTCTGTAATACCTCCTGTCGCCTAAACAACGAGTTTATTTTGCTTTTCCTCAAACTATGCGAACTGGGTAACCTCTTTTAAATGAATTTGAGGTTAATGATTTAGCCAATACTGTAATTAAAGAATTGCTAACGAATGTATGTTGAGTGTATGTTTGAATAGAAGTTCTGTTGATGGGAATCAAACTTGATTAACGAACGATTGACTAAAGGAGTGAGTAATTCAATTAAGGAAAGTGTAGGAAAAAGAACGACTGTGTATTAGCGGCTGCGCAGGATCGGACCCACAAAATGATCCGGCCTAATGTAGGATATTTATAATAATTTGTGAATCAGAACCAGTTTCCTGATCCAGTACCACATTGACTGAAGCGGTAATAGATTCCAGCCATGATTTCGTTACCAGCATTCAGTTTCCCTAACGAAAGCCGATTTAGATCTGGGTGCGCCGGTGGCTGGCTGACGCGAATGTGCTGCGACCGCGCGCCTTTGGTATGGCGTACGCTTTTTACGATACTTGCTGGCTGGGGTTGATGATCCGGATCATACGTAGACGACCATGGCATGGTGCCCGGTGCATTATAGCACAAAGAAAAAGCTCGCCACGAGGCTAAAGCTCGAGATCATTTCTGCGGTCCAAATAGTATTCGGGGCCGCATCGAAATGTCCCCAGAATCGTTAGCGTTATATAATAAACATCTTATTGACATATATGAAAACACACTAAACACATAGCAAACAAAACCTATTTCTTGTCTTTATTTTCTTCGTGTTGTTCTACGTCGTTAGCGGCAACGCTTCCGGCAACACTAGAGACTATGTGCCCCACGTTACCAAGTCCCAACTTATCAGCGACCTTGTTTCCTCCGAGAGAACCGGCTACCGATACTCCAATATTTTTGGCCATTTCTACTTTATCGTCTCCCATTTCGTCTGATTATACACAACTCGCTATTGTATGATAAGTCTGTGGATAAGAAGATAGTTCCAGTTTAGTCAAGCGACTTTTATGGTCCACCGACAGGGAGTGGCTGGTCCAGCATGATCAACACGTGATAACTATATTGAGCTCCACTCGCACCTCGGAGGCTTCTGACTTCCATCACGTAGAACGACCCGCAACAGAGACTCTCTATTTCATATGCTGGTAGGTCAGTGGGTAAGAACCGGTGATACCCTATATGCGAAGACACCATGAACCCATTTCCTGAGCTTCTTTCGTAACTTCCTAATCGAGACATGGCTGCTTTCTAAGGTTTTCGCTGCCACATGAGGTATTTTACCGGTGACTTTCTGGGCAAACTCACCCTGGTAAACTCATAACATTCGCCTGACAACTTCACTAGCATGCCGCTACATGACCTTACAGGGTGATACTTCAAATTTGATCTAATAACGTGTCTATACACTTTAGGCTATTGACTTATAGCGCTCACTCAGCTTCTCAATTCTTCTTTTCGTCAGCCTTATTCTCAGCTTTATTGGCCCCAATCGACCCAATTATAGAAGAAGCGATGCCTCCTACTTGGCCTAAGCCTAGCGAATTGGCCACAGCCCCGCCTCCAACGCCGCCGGCTACGCCAGTGGCGATATTTTTTGCTTGATTCAAGTCCTGATGATCTTCTTGCCCCATTTTCACTCTACTTACTGCTTAATGTATAACCATCTTCCGATACCTAGGGCAGAGCGTGGTTCTTATAGCTTTTTGCAATATTGCTATCGTTTGAGCCCCGTGCAGCAAACTCTCTCCACGTGACTCAATTCATGTGCACAGACTATTCTTCCATCAAGATGGGCTAATGGGCATCCCACTTGGCTGCACTTAAACAATCATAAACTACTGCTAGGTCTCGTTAAAGCCATATCAGATGCAGCAAGACCCAAGTATGTGTGGCTTCTTGAAAAATATACAGAAAATTGAAATCTAATACTAACGTGTAAAGCTCAGCCAATTGAGCCATATTTGAAAAAGTTGTTAGCGTCGCTAGACATACAGTACAACTCGCCGTCACAGCAGTTCATGAACATAGAGGCGTACGCAACACAGTTCGGAACTCAAATCAAACCTCAGTGTGCAATTATCATAAATGGCAAACCTTTGTTTGCCCCAAATAATGATGCAAAATTAGAGTTCCAGAAGAAATGGTTACTGACACCTTTAACATTTCATCAGCTCAACAGTTTCGACTGCCATTTGATACCAGGGACGGGTGCTTGTGTAATAAATGCAAGTGGCAAAGTTAGGTTCGATGAAAGTGGAAGGAACAGGCTCGGAGAATCATCCGATTTGGTGACCAACGTGAATAACAGTACAGGAAGTAAAGAGAGACCGATATGGGGGTCATGGTTTGGATTTAACTTGAATTTGAATGTAGACGAGTCTGTGGTGAGTAACCAGGACATAGAGTCTATAAATAGCTATAATTACAGGCTCACATATACGCCTGACGATAGTGTTATTCAGATTTGAGTCAAGATACTATCTCTATCACAGAATCATGTATAAAATATAATTAAACTAAACACGATGATTTCTTATGTAGTCATTGATTAACGCACCCAAAAACCGATTTGAATAAAACTCCAATTTGTCGCTTGCATTACCATTATACCCGATCTCCTCTAAAGCCCATAATACATTTGGAGTAATAAAGGTGTAGAACACTACGTCAATATCAGCCTCCAGATTAGAGTCCCCCAATTGTTCGGCTTGCACAACATTCAGTAGCGGAAAATTAAATACTGCCTTATGGTAAGTATCATCCCCATCGTGTCCAAAATCATCATAGGTAACATATCCTTTAGATAGCTTAGCAGTTTTATGAACAAAACTTAGATTCTTCTTACGCTCAAACCTCCCAGGGACGGAATAGCTAAAGACTGATTGTTCTTGGTTAACATATGAGAGATCATCTAGATCAGTAGCCTGCCTAACCAATTTGGAATAATGGTGCACAGGTAATAGTTTCCTATTATCTATCGTCTTGTGCCGTTTAGTTTTGAGAATATATTCTCGCTCGTTAAGTTTGGGTGCTATCTTTCTAGCAACATTTTTAGGTAGCGTGAGCTTGACCCAATCATTCTCGAAGGGTGAAATGATATATTGAGAATCCAATGTGTATGGTCCCTTATACAAGTCATATCTCACTGAGCCTGTGTTGATAATAATTATCCTTTCGTTCGATAATGTAATGTTAGGATTAGTAGCTTCCAAAGTTGGCAAAACGCTTTTCGTCAACAAAGTAAATATGTTCTTAGGACTATTCAATGGAACGTAATCCATAAAATAATTGTTGCTTTCTACATGCCCTATCACACGGTCTAAGTTAAGTTCCTTCCGTGTATCATGAATCAACTTCGAAACTTCTAAGCCCTTCTTTGTATCAAACTCCTTTCTAGAATTTTTGTTGCTGTGGTGCATGAAGGATTCTAGATTGAAATCAATATAGGACCTGGAAAATGTTCTTCTTGCTTTGTCAATCCCTTTGGAATGCTTTCCTGCTTCTTTAAAGTCAATGCTTAACCATCCAACCGTCTCACAAAACCTTCCGCTTTGTAAGCCAGTCAGGTTCTCGTCGTATAAACTAAAATCTCTAATATGAGAGTGACCACCAAAATACTGCACTTTTGTAGAAGGGTAAAAACGTCTTATGAATTGGTGCAATTCGGACAATTCCTCTTCATTGTGACTGACAGGAAGGTGGCCAAATATGACAATCAAATCAACTGCTTGCGGGGGATGTTTACTCAATATGTTTTTAAACCATTTCTGCTGAATAACCTCTCTAATAGGTGTAACTTTGGTACGAGCGTTATTCCTTGTGAAATCGAACAAGAATGCAAACGACAATATCCTTACTTTTTGAATGGGCGTTGTGAAGTACTTGAATTTGCTACCCATGGACACATAACTGCCGTTATCAAGTTTCAATTCCACGTTAGTACTAACATATTTAGTCCTAAAATGGTCGATGACAACTTCATATTCTTGAAGGGAGTTTTCCCATTCGTATAATTCATGGTTCCCAACAGTAAGTAGGTCGTAATCTTGCTTTATGAATATTGGTAACGATTTGGCTCCATTGGGTGTTGTCACATCTGAGAGACCGTTCCCATCATGGCGATCGCCCGTATCTACCAATAACAAATCTTGATTGTTGGAAAGGGCAATTGCTTTCAAATGAGCTGTGAACGACAAGAAATGACCCCAGTCAGCATTGTATTGCTTCTGATTGAGGTGGCCCGAATACCAGCCATGCGTATCAGTGGTATGAATAAAATTAATGTCATTCCACTTGATATCTTTGATAGGAAAGGGATCCTTCTGTTTTGAATACGAGAAGGTACATAATTCAACCAAGAGGAATACGGCCACTAGAACACAGAATGCCCACCCGAATTTATGTCTCTTACTCTTTGCCGTAGCCTCGAACATTTCTCAAAAACTCTTAGTGAAGTATACTATGTCTATAGTAAGGGAGATAAATGAAAAAGCTATGCCGCAAAATAATAGTGGTTATGAAAATCTACAATTTAACTGATAATTATATTACATTGAATGCAACTAGAAAGCTATAATTTAAGCATTCTTCAAATGAATGAACTGCTAAATTAGATACCTTGTTGGGCTCTTCTTCTGTCACGCTCTTCAGAGATGGATAACTTGATACCCTTACCCTTTGGCAAAGAGACGTAAGGTTTACCAGCTTCTTCACCAATAACAAAAACGTTGGTCAATCTGGTGACGAAAGTGTTCTCTAAAGCATCCTTGATGTGAACCAAGTCGAAACCACCCTCGTGCTTTTCTCTGTGAGTGATAACACCAGCTCTACCCAAGTTACGACCACCGGTAACCATGACTAATCTACCAGTGTCGAATTTAAGGAAATCGGTGATCTTACCGGTCTCCAAGTCAATCTTGACAGTGTCATTAACTCTGATCAATGGGTCTGGGTATCTGATGGTTCTACCGTCGTGAGTGACAGCGTAAGGGATACCTCTCTTACCTAATTGAACCTTCTTGACCTTACCTAACTTGTAAGAGGCTTCTTCAGCAGTGATTCTGTGAACAGCGAATCTACCCTTGACATCGTAGATCAATCTGAAGTGTTCGTTGGTGGCTTCCAAGGTAATAACATCCATGAAACCAGCTGGGAAGGTGGCGTCAGTTCTGACCTTACCATCGACCTTGACATGCTCTTGCATCAAGATGGCCTTGACTTCTCTACCATTTAAGGCGTACTTAAGTCTGTTTCTCAAGAAAATCACCAATGGTAAAGACTCTCTCAATTTGTGTGGACCAGCGGATGGTCTTGGTGCGTAAGTACCAGACAACTTGTCCAACATCCAGTGGGATGGTGCTGCTAATCTTTTCAAGTGCTTCTTTGGTCCTCTACCCATGTTTGCTTAGTGTATGTTGTAATAACCTATTTCACTATAATAGACCAAAATTTTTCAGTACTTTTCACCTTGAAAATTTATTGTACGAGCACATCAACATTTTGAACCAGACACTACCTAAGTATAGAGTTGAGGGTCTTAGCCCTAACAAGCACTTCTATACCGGAAACCGAAATCGGGTAGGATCTATAGGACCTGGCGGTCAATCAAAGTTGGTCATAGCCTTCAAAACGTCAGTCAAAATAGTGATTTCTACGACCAATATGGTATTATAGATTATATCTTTGCATTTCCACCGAATAGTTAACACCTACCCATCATTTCCATCGCGCGAAGGACCACCTAGACTGCTTAACATTCAGCAAGTCAGTAGTCAATTGAGCGTCCTCCTCGAGCAAAGTTTGTAACTCATCCTCCAAATTGACCGAGCGTTCTGTCTCTTTAGCATTTATTGCCAATAGTTCCTGAATATTGCTTTCAATATCTGTAGGTAGAGCCGAGTTTTGTATTGGAAGACTGGAGTCGGAAGAGGAGGGCTCATGTGTGCCTGTGCTGACTTTCGATTCAAGTTCCTCGATAGATTTTTTAAGGTTACTGATGGATTTTTGCAAGTCTGCGTTGTCGTTTATAATTTCCGGCAACGTAACCTTAACATCAACCATTTTCTGTACAATGTTAATATGTTCTCGGTTGAAATTGGAAAAGTCTGCTTCGAGAACCTTGATTTCGTGCCTGAGCTTGCCATTTTCGGCTCTGAGAGCTTCGATTTCGGCAGATTTAGATTTCTCATTAAGGTAAATATTTTCAAACTCTGATTCGAATTTCTTCAAGTCCAATGGTATCACATTGATTTGCATAGAGTCTTCCACCAACTCATTGAGTTTGTAGTAATCGTTAGATCTTGACTGGGATCCGGAAACATTACCCCTTCTACCCCCCAATAACGAAAATCGTTTGGAAACACTGTACGATCTCTGTAAATCACCCGATTGACTGCCACTAGAATTACCCTTGCCATTTACATATTCGTCATTAACGTAATAGTTGAATAAATTATTTTTCAAAAAATCTAAGAGCTTATCAAACTTTAACTGAGCTAAATTCTGTTCGTTCTTAATCATCAAGTTGACTGCAAATTTCAAAATGGACTCAATACCCTGCGTTATGAGTATATCATAAATTCTCAAAACAATATCCAAAGGAAACTTATAAGCAAAGAAGGTTAAAAACCACTGAGATGCGTACATCGATGATTTAATGCCTTGCTTAACCAAATGATTATACAAATTAGGTAGATTTATTTCGAGCAACCTATCAAATTCGTATAATAACAAGTGTAAGCCTTTCATCTCAGGACAAAATAAGTTTCTCAAATTATAATCTTTCATCAAAGTAACTAATAAACAGAAGCACTCAGATTCGTTCATGTTCATGATCAACGGAACCGTAATAAATATCATACCTTGAGTATAGCCAACGTCAGGATCGAAAAGTGAATAAGCCTTTATAACATTAAATAGCTCTTCGCCCTTGTTTGCTTGCTCAACATTTGTGAAAAAGCTGGTCCTAGTTAAGTCTCGTTTGATTGATTTCTCGTGCAAGGAAGTTTCACTTTTCAATTGCATGTAAAATTCTTCTAACTGAAAATTCTTAGATTTGGCAATCAGTTGCCAAACAATACCTCTGACTTCCTTGGGAATTCCGCTGTTGATAACTCTATTTAGCTCATCTGCTTCATTCGCGATAACAGATTCGTAATTGTTAATCACTCTTGTCCAGAATTCCCAATCAATGTCATAGTCGAGCATATCACTGAACCCGCCTACTGTATTTTTGATGTCATTAAATGTTTTTCTTATATTTTCAGTACCTGAATTTATCAGCTCTTTCAACTTTAAATCCTTCGATTCAAAGTCCTTATTAATTTGGTTGAATTTGGATTCCAATAAAAAGTTGTTACTTTCTTTTCTATAAGTATTAGAAATCTCGCTCATCTCGTCACCAGAAGAACCCCTAGCAGTCTCCACAATATGAGCAGATGGTCGGTCCATTCTCAAACAGTCTTGAATAGGTTTTCTGCTAGGTAAGCGGGGCTTGTCAACTACTAGCTCAGGCACGTTACTGTCGTCTGGCTCCCATCCTCCAGGGATCCCCCTTTCTACCAGCACATCTGCAGTACTCGTCTCAGTTTTCGTCACTGGATTTGGTAAAACAATTTTTAATCCTTCTTCCTCACCCTCAATTGGATTTGCTACGCTAACGACATCCTCTGTGATGGTTTGATCATTTTCATCTTTATCATCTTGACCGTTTTCATTTGTTGATGCCTGTTCCTTGTTCTTGTGGTCCTTTCCTTGATCTTGAACCAATTTATTTACAGACTCATTGGTTTCATTACTGTTCTCGTATACGGAGCTATCTCCGGTATATGAAGAGACAGATGCTGTATCATCTTGCTGCTGCTTCTTTTTTGTCTTTTTCTTATTCTTCTTCTTATTCTTCTTTTTCGGCGTGTTCATCACTGATTGTTCGTTTTCCATTGATGTATTGGTGCTTGCTTTGAAAGCGTTTGGAGTGGCATCTTCAAATTCATCATCCGAAGGTCCCATCATCACTTTTGGCTGATATTCCGGCTTGAGATAACTAAGAGTAGCGTTCACTATTAGTGTTTACAATAATCAAAATGAAATCGTGGAGTCTCAATTAGAACCTTGCACAAAATCGAAAATTTGGTCCTTATTGATGGTGGACTCATGATACAAGTAGAAGAAGCTACTGGTTACTACATGTGCCACAAGATCGTTCACATAACATTTAACTGTAAAGATAAAAAAATCATCAATAATTTATTCGTAACAAGCAGACCTAAAAAATTAAACCCAGCAAACTTCATCATTTCTGAGGTTAATATGTTGTGGATAAGACTGCAGAGCAGAGTCGATCCTTACGATATTATCATCAGATAATGCGTGATGAGATGAAGAGCTAGATAAAATGTTATCATCCAATTGAGTCGAAGTTCTCGTGGACGAGTCCGAGGAAGATCCGTAGTAGGAACTCAAGATATCGTTCTCAGACATAGCAGGGCAAGCTGGGGCCTGGAAGCCGGTTATGTCCTCGCAAACTATGCCATTTTTGATGTCTTTTTCTAGAAGTAACGCTTCGAGTTTTTCTTTATCACAATTTGGAAAATAGACCCTTAAAGTGTTTATGTCGGCCATATACTCCATGGGCAACTCACCCAACTCAAACAAATTCCGCAAGTCCAGCTTCAATTCGGCGATTCTTGATTCAAGGTTCTTTAAGTCGCTAATCAACTCGTCCAAAACTTCGTTGTTCAAAATTGTCATAGAAGGAATGGAAAATCTATTGTTCATGGGAAAATCGACATAGCAACCAGCTGCGCTTTGCCCACCGTAATTTACTTCGTCATTTCCGGCCGACGACACCCTCTTGGCCATTTGCAACGTAATATCTGTAAACTTTGGTGATAATGATACATTAAGACGTATGCTGCTTTTAACTGAAGGCCTTTGTTTAGCTATCAAGTTCTGTTTATACCTCTCATTTTCACCATGATTAAACTTGTTGACCTGCAGCAACGCCCGAAGGTTAATGCTCAAGTTTTTTATCGGCGAAGGATTTGGCCTGAATATGTTTGCATTTATCAACTTATTTCTAAACTGAGATTGTGATTTTTGGGAAAAATTATTGTAAAGAAAAGACCTGTTGAATGTTTTGAAAGATCTATACTGACCAAAGTTGGAATTCTGGAGGTTAAATCTGATCCAGTTGGTGTTGTTTTCAATGATTTTCCCCAACTTGCCTCCCCGCGAGAGGTTCAGATTCAAAAACCTGAAAGGTTGCAACTTATAATGTGCCTTGCCAAAAGCACTCGTCGTTGAATAAGCCCGGGCAAAATGCTTGCCTATTCTTCGTGCATTTTTACTCCCTCCAGAGGGTATAGGGACGGGTACCGCCGCCGGCGCTTGCTGTGGATGACATACATTTTCTTGTAACTCTTGAAGGGTTTTCTTGATCTTTTGAGTGATGTTTTTCCTCAAAGAAATCAAGTTTTTTAATGCCTGCGGTGACATCCTAGCAGCTATGAATAGATGTATCTATAGGCCTTATTGCGCTAATAAACTAGAGAAGACAGTAGTATTTACAGTCTGAAGACGAAAGCGATATCGGAAATTAAGGGACATTCCTCTGCACCCACACGACTTTTTTAATTTCTGTTTTAAAGCCGAATTTGCACCCAAGCAACATCAAGCAAATATAAATATTAAATTAAATATCAACCATATATATGAAATACACTTTAGATGAAGCAAACACTCACATTGAAACAGAATAATAGAATCATGGACACATAAATAGTAGCAGAAGTTGCTAGAGGGACATCTAGCCGTTAATCATAGGGGAATCGTCCATGACTTCGTCAAATATCAGGTCGTAATTAGAGTCGTTAATACCGGTAGATGAAATGAGCATGTCTAGATCATCGAATTTTCTATTGGAGACTTTTATAGGCAATGAGGGGGGTTTTGTAGGAACTTCGTCGTCTTCGGGGAGGTTTTCAGTGTAGGAGTTGAGTGAAAGCAACGACGAGGGGGACGTGAGAGACGTTGCGGACATAGTAGGATTTGACAAATTCCTCTGTGGAAGTTCTTGAGGCGGTTGCTGCTGGTTGGGGGCTGACTGGAAATGATTTTTGATTATTGAAGGGGTTATGAACTGAAATTGGTTCCGCTTGCTTTCGGTGGGTATATTGTTCAAAATGAAGTCATCTATGATTTCTTGCTTTATTTTCTTGTCGCTCATTTTATCGTGCTCGTGGTTTTCAGAGTGTCCCACTGACTCGTTCGAGATTGAATCGTCCACCGAGAAAATCGAGTATGAAGGTGATTGGGCCAACGAATTGCTGCCGTTGGTATTTACTCGGGACCTTTCGGGACCGGCCGGCGACCCAGACAGAGCGCTAACAGGGCTATAGTGTAGTGGTTGGTTGCTGGCCATGGGAATAGGGGTCGTGCCGGCACCACCGTCTTTGGGGGTGCTCCCACGCAGTAGTTGATGGTTGCCGTCTCCATGAGCCCGATCATGAAGCAAGTCTCTATAAGGCTTCAACAGATCCTTGAAGTTGTTGTGGTAGAGCAATTCCTCAAGCCCGCCCGATCCGAATGCATCCTCGGGCAACAAGAAGGTAATTAGATTTTCCAATGACTTCACCTTATTCTCGACCTGAGTCAAGTGGGCCCTTGTCAATGGCGACCTCACTGTTCTGGGACTGTAGGAGCAACACCAGTTATGTTGGATGCACTTGGAGCACTTAGGAAACTCCTTGGAACACTTGAGCTTTCTCTTTCGGCAAGAATCGCACGCTTGCTCAATAGGGGAGTTGTCGTAACCATGTTCTGCTGGCAAATTCGTAGGTATCTTCATGAACGGTATGCTAGAACTATGGACTAATAGCGATATACTGTTTGTAGCTCTATGCTTTATTTATATTTAATTGTCGAAAAAATCTGCTGTTCTATAACTGAAAATTTTATTTCTCTGACGTCTCCTCTTTATTTGATTAACAGAGAAGAAAAATTCCAATGCGGCCTTGGAATTTTGTGTCGTTTGCTCTTTGTTTGAGCTACTGGCCAATTCTCCGACTCCGAGAATGTTTGCACTACCCGCAAATCAACTCGATTTTGGCCAACAATTTGGTCATACTGCGTACAATCTCGCAATTTTTTCACGCAGAAAATCGGCCGTTTAACCCGGCCCTCGCCAGTGGGGTCTTGAAATTTGTTTGATCTTGCATGAAAAGGGCAAAAGTTGCTTGTTTCACATGGCGGCACTACCATATTAGCTGATGTCAATTTCTACAGAAAGCAGTTAAACCTAGGTATGGATCGCATGAGAATATACGAATGAAGAATGTCTGGAACCTTCGCAGTTCGGAACAACTTTTCATCGGAAAAACAATCACCTGCACGTTGTTCGCCGACAACTGAGGGGTTCGGTTACGTCAGCTTATGACATAATGATAGAAATGGGAGATAGAGGCCCCTCTTTTGCATCCAATGAAAGGTAGTAGACCGGTTTGCGGGTGGTTTAAGTGGGTTTTGTTGACCATGCCAGATGCTTATTTACAGAATTCGGCTATTGAGTCTTGGGCTTATTGTGGACCTGCTTTTGGAACCTGAGGAGGCCGGTTGTGGGACGATTGAGAGGGTATTAGGTTCGGAGACAAAGTTTCTACCGAGAGATACATCGCCTATGCAGCACGTCACCAGATATAAAATGGCTTTATTATGAGATGAGGTGATGCTGGGAAGCGAGATCAAATCAATTGGGTGACATAGGAGTGGCCCTACACTATTTAGGGTGACTTAGCCACATGGCGTGTTAACATGAGGTGCGACAGAAACGCTCGACTGCGAAAATGTTAGGTGATTACCGAATATACGAGTGGGTTCGTTGGAATAAATAATAATATATGCACTACAAAGGCATGCCTCTGGGGACACTTTTTTGGGTTGATAGGGGCTTGGAAATTTTTTGGCTCCTGCGAGCTTTTTGGCTGGTCTGGCTGCGGAATGATTTTTGCCCTCTATACCGTTTTTGGCTGGATGCTTGACTTCCACTTTTCGTGGTGCCGTATTTATTTTTGATGTCCATCAAGGTATTGCTATCATCAGTTTGAGAGTAGACTTTCAGCCAGTCACCTGGAGCATTCGAACTAGGCTGATTGGCGAGATGCGTCGAAGTAGCCCTTGCACCCGTTTTAGTCTGGTCGTTCTTTCGAGCCTTCGATAAACTTGTCAAAAGTTTTTTGAAACTAGGGAAATGGGTCAGCTGGTCCTTAGTGATGCCATGCAACTTGGAAAAATCGCGCTTGTTAGTGGGTAGCATGTGGGCCATATCTTCTAGAGTAGTATCGCTGACTACCTGGTCGGCTGACGTGAAGCCCATTTCGACCGTTCGTTGTAGTCTTATTTTATTTAATTCATTGCGTGATGCTATAATATGGTCATCATTCTTATTGGCCTGAGCTGGAACGTTGTAAGGTCTTTCAGAAGATGGATCCTTAATAGTCGAAGCACTCACAAAGGACAGAAATCGGAGTCCATTTGTGCTATTATTATTGTTCATGTTGCTGCCAGTACCTGATACAGTATTCTGAGGCCTCAGCTTTCTCTCGGTGCTGAAGTTAATTTTTATAGCTTTTCGATCTCTTAAAACATGCTCTGCTTGTTTGTCTAGTTTGACATAATTTGATGCGAATCCTCCTTTCATAATCTGATACTCACAAAGACAACCTTCACTCAACAAATAAAAAAATATCCGTTCCACGTCATTCTTATCTAAATCCTTACCACTTCCGTGATACGGGTTCAAGTTATGACCAAACTTCATAATTTTATTGTTGTTTGAGCCTTTAAAGACATCCTGACAATGTAAGACAGTGACCCTATCATCTTGTATCGATCTCACTAAGTTGAGAATATCTTTAGCATAAAGAGTAACGTCTTTTTCAACTATGGTGATATTACTTGAGTTGATGCAATTATCACATCTCTTTTGACACGCGATTGGGTTGAACTGCTCGTTGAAATAATGCAAAACTTGCTTTCTTCTACAATCAGTTGTATTTTCACAATATTGCACAACTTGTCTCAACTTGGCCAAATGGTTTTCCTTTCCTTCTCTATCCAATTCCTCATCTCTTTGTATCATGCTCTGCAATGACCGGGCGTCTTTATATGAGTAAAACATAATACATTCAGAATCAGCCCCATCTCTCCCTGCTCTACCGGTCTCTTGATAATATCCCTCCAATGTTCTAGGTATGAATAAATGTATCACATATCGAACGTCAGGCTTGTCAATTCCCATACCGAATGCAATTGTAGCACAAATAATCTGTATCTTATTTTGCTGCCAGTCAGTTTGTATCTTAAACCTGTCAGTGGGCGATAATCCTGCGTGATAGTACCATGACTTGATGCCCCACTGGTTTAGTTTTTCAGAAGTTTGCTCACATGATTGCTTGGAATGACAGTATATTATCCCCGTTCTATTAGTTTGTTTTGTAATAATATAATTTTTGATCCAGTCGAGCGTGGCCGAGGACTTCCATTTTATCTCATAGAACAAATTGAGCCTATTGAAACTTTGCTTTAGTAGAATGGGGTTGTCCATCTTTAAATGATGAACTATGTCCATCCTCACCTTTTCATTGGCCGTTGCAGTCAAAGCCATTACGGGCACTTTGGGATAATTCTCTTTGAAAATATTCATACCTTTGTAATCTGGCCTGAAGTCATGACCCCACGAACTCACACAATGAGCCTCATCCACTACTACCCTGGCAAGCTTATTTGATTCATAGAGTCTCGTGATGATTTTCTGGATATTTTGAGATGCATTGATCATTTCAGGAGATAGGTAGACTAGATCTAATATACCATTACGGAACAAATCAAGAGTGGTTTTTCTTTCTGACGCCGAACCTTTAGAACTAATCATACCGGCCTTGATATTCCGAGCTAATAAATGCTGAACTTGATCCTGCATCAAAGATATCAATGGTGATACAACAATTGTAGTGCCTCTTGTTTTACCTGATTTCACTAAGGCCGGTAACTGATAACATAAAGATTTTCCTCCTCCAGTCGGCATGAGTACAAACACATCTAGGCCGTTCAAAGTAGAGCTGATTGCCTCCAATTGGTTTGGTCTAAAGTTAGACAAGTTGAAAACAGAATTTAATTTACTGTAAACTTCCTTGATAAATGCTTCGGAGTTGGGTGGAATATTTTCCTTGTTCGACTTGTGGCTGTTCAAAATGCTAATCAATTCGTCTTCATCATCACTGAAATCTAGATCGCTATCTAAATGCTGACTAATGGAAGGTGTTGAAAGAGATCGATTCTCAGAGAGAGGTGTTTTTCCGAGAATAAGTGGATTAGGTTTAGTTTCTATCACTGGAAAGGGGCCAGCCGGCGGTTTACCAAACAAGCTATTGGAGTCATCATCATCTGAGCTTATTTCAATAACGTCTTCGGTATTGTTGAGTTCACGCTCCTGATTCAACTGAGTAGTAAAATCTTCAATCTCTTCAATTTCGTCGTTGTCATCTTTTTCTGGCTCGCTCACCTCGTCACTCTTATTAACATTCGACATTGAATCAATGTCAGCATTTGGAAGGCTATATTTGATACCAAAATTTTCAGCGACATCTGGGCTTAATCTGATATTTTCGATTTCATTTTCGCTATCGATATCAGTGTAATTATCTGAATGATCTGTAGTATTTTTATGCCTTTGCGAATCGATGTAAGATCCATCAATAGAATCACTGTAGTCGTTCTCGTTGTCCTTGTCAATGAAGCTACTCAAATCATACTCATCATTACGATCTTGACTAGGTGTTCTCAAACCGTCCATGGTATTATTACCAAAATTATCTTCGTCTTCATCACTTTCGCTATGATATACAGACTGCGGCATGTCACCATTTTTTCCCTTGGCCTCATTCATGAGCCGTCTTGCTTCGCTCAAGTTGTTGGCAAACTGTGTCGCCGTCGAGGGACTATCTCGTATTTGAGGCTCGTCGTCCTGCTTGTTGTTTGTACGGTCCCCAGGATAGAGCACACCACCATTACTATGCACACTCCCGGTATAGATCCCGGTGGAAACATTGACAGACACACCAGTTCGCCTGTCCTCGTGATTAGTATCCGAGAATTGAGAACAGAACTCGATTTTATCGACTGTATGCGAATTAACCGACCCAGAAATTTTGTCGGTATCGAGATCGGGTATGTCACTCAAATCATTCGACTGGGAGACTTCCTTTTTAGTCTTGTCGTCATTATTGACAAAGTCTAGTTGGCAGCGCAACTGGGCTTGCTTATGCTCGATTTGCTTGAATTTAGGAGTAAACATATTCTTTAAATAGTTTTTCTTGTCATCGAGCGAGATTGCAGTGGATTCTATCTTTGAATTCCGCTCCATTAACAAATCAATCATCTTCTCACAGACCTGGATGTAGTCCTGCTGAAGGACTAGCTGGCTATCACGATCTAGCTTCTGCCGCTTGGCCTTCGGAGGCGCATCCAATGTAAGATCTATAACCTTCTCGTCCTCGGATCCAGGTTTCAGCTGGCTGCTTCTTTCGTTTCGGATAGCAGCTGCCGGCTTGTCGGCTGCTGCACTTCTCGCAGGCCTCTTCAATGCAACCAACTCTGCGGGCGATGCCTGACTTGTGATCTGAGTCGATTGATGTAACGGTGCCACAGTCTGCGGTCGTATGCCAGCACTGATAGCCGAGGCCCCAGACGTTTGACTGAAACCCGAACTGGTTGCCTTCATATTTGACCCTTGTGCCGTCCTATTTTGCCCCAGGTCACTTCCATGCTTTTCCAAGATGCCAATGATTCTGCTATCGGGTATTTGAGGTTTATTAGTGACCATCCATCTCAAATGATCGCCCAAATTGTTGATAATCATCGGCCATCCAATACCGTAGTCGCCGTACTCCTATTAAGCCTTTATAGATATTCACCTGCTCGATAAGAGCTGTCTCATCGTCTACGCGTACCATAGCGAATATGATAAACAAAGAGGGACGTGCATGGATCATAAATGTTGTAGTGGAAACATGTAAACATTTCACCGCACAACCATCGATGATGGGTGGGCCGCGCCGTTAGGATCGAGCTTCTTTAGCTCCGATATAACAATCGGCTGAGAATTTTTTCGACAATAGCACTTCAGCCCCTCGTTATCAAAATTATCCGTTTTGTGACAACATGGAACAAGTCGGGGTTTCAAATGCTTCGGTGGGGTGCACTTTTACTCCGCTTGCGGTGGAAACAATGTACGGCCATGTGACATACCGGTGGCAAAAAGCATCCCGAGGGTGGATGCTGGTATCGTTTACCAATTTCGAGGGGAGCCGGTGGTGCCCCGACCGGCTCCGGCCGTTGCCGCACCTTCCTCCTCTCGAGGCTTCTCCGACTCATCGCACGCAAGCCCTTTCCATTAGCGGGCATCGTTTTGCCCTGCTAGAATTCGCGACCTGGCGCTTATCAGTTTGGGCGAATAGGGGGGTGGGAGCATCATCCGTGGCGTCGCCCGGCGTCGTTGGGGTCGTTTATAGTTTCTCGCTCCTCGCTACCAGTTGGGTCGCAACTTTCGCACCCCTCTCTGAAAAGGATCTACCCTTATCATACCACCTACCAACCTACTAACCATATCGCCATGGTGGCCTGTGGTATAGCTACTATCTTGACCGCGATATTTTAACGCCAACGTGTGTGTCTATGGCGTCTTTTTATGCCAAAGCCTCGCGTTGCAGTCCTAAATGAGGTGTTGTATTCCCCATTCTCCGCTTCTTTTTATTTTGGTGACTTGGATGTTAGTCTCCAATAAATTCTCCAACAAGAAAGCAAGGAACTTTTTCATGATATGATTTAGTAATACCAGAGGTAAGCAGCGACATAATTGATTATTTTACCCCATCTAATGGTCGTTTGTTAATTCGGGAATTGCAGTCGCATTGTAGGGACCATTTTTGCGACTGCAACCTCAGGTTACTCAACATTAGTTCCCTCACCAAAGGCAAAAAAAACTTTAGCTCCGATGCGGAACATTTATGTAACGGGTTAATATAAAATAATTGCAAATACCCATGCGTTTTCATGAGCTCATTTTTAGCAAGATATATATTAGATTTTTTTAAACCCAAAATAACTGTTCAGGCCTAGCAATCTAGTATATATAACATATAAGCATAGAACTACGGGCTAATGACTACATATCACCAAGTATCATTGGATTTATTGCCATTGAACGAAGGCAAGTTGGGTCATCGCCCAACCAAAGGATACCAATACCACCAGGAAAGGGTTTTTGGTAATGAAGGCATGGGAATGGGGGTTGTATCGGAGGTGAGTAACAACATAACGGGGGTGAAGGGTGACTTATTGCCAGATTTATGGCTGGAGCCCATGCAAGTGGCCAGCCGTTCTGGGTCGAGCACATCGAGCGCCTCGAGCACATCGTCGCCCAATTACAAGACGGTATGGAACCCGGCACCATCTGTGACACCGCCATTGGTGAACCAGGCGAACGCCAACGGAGGGGGGTATTTTGCAGCCCCAGCTACGTCCGCCACTTATGCGTTGAGGGACGTCGACTTCAAGTTGCCTAGCAATTTCTTGTTGAACGAATTGCCCGCATTGACGGAGGAGAACTTGTTGTACACGACTGGAGGGTCAAATTTGATGTTGCCGGGGCGTAACTCGTCGTTGTCGGACCAGTCCGATGACATATTCCTTTTTGAGCAGCAACAACAGCAGCAACAACAGCAGCAACAACAGCATCATCAACAACAAAATCAGTTTGCGTTGCCAAAACAAGCATTCCAGATACCCAATTCTCAGCAAGTGCCTCAAAAGGGCAAACATTTGAATGTTAACACCCAATTGTACAAGACTGAGTTGTGCGCTTCGTATATAAAGATGGGTATCTGCCCATACGGTAACAAGTGCCAATTTGCACACGGAGAGAATGAATTGAAGTCGGTATTGAGGCCACCCAAATGGAGATCGAAGCCATGCGCCAACTGGTCTAAGTTTGGTTCTTGTCGTTATGGCAATAGATGTTGTTTCAAGCACGGGGAATGAGCTGTGTAGATCGAAAATCTGGGTACCAAGAGGTTTATTCAGTAGGATATTCAAAAGGGGTGCAAATACCGAGTGCTGCTCGTTCGAATCAATCGATCATTACGATTGATTTGTTCTATTTATTATATGATTATTTATAGCTATCTCAGGATAGTTACTGGCTATGTCTCTAAGACAAATTGCTGCTTTACGAAATTCATTGGATCTTAGATATTTATTGTTGGTTAATAGTTTATGGTTGTAACGTCTAATAAAAGTTGTGTATAACGTTTAATGGGTTTCTTTGATATTCGTATACCATGTTGCTCTGTCCCACTTCTTGTAGGCCATCAATCATAACCGTCTAAAGTCCGACAATTCTCCGCCAGATGTTGCTGAGCGATATTTTCAAGTCTCGCTCAGGCTTCTAACGTGCTCCATATGCTCCACCTCCCGGTCATCCTGAGTCTACAGTCAGCGCTATGAATCCCATTTGACACTGGCCAATCTATACTACATCGTCTCCTGCTCACTACAAAACGGTCAACCTGGACCCAGTCTCAGATGGTTCTATACATCATTATAATGTGGTGAGATGACCATGATGTTATCCACAGCGCCCACCAAGAACAAGCCCCGGTGAGTAAATTTACTGCAACGGATGATTTAACTTTAGTCTATCTTCATCGACTGGTATAGTTGATAAAGAAGAAGTCAAAGACAAAATGTTTGGAAAATCATGAAGCTTATATACTAGCCAGAAACAAGCCGGGTAATAACTCGAGCCCACTAACATTGGTCGAGACACGTAAAACTGATTTTTTTCACTACTTGACGCTTTAGTAAAGCAGTAGTATTTAATATAAGCAGTTCTTTAAAGTTTGGGAGTATGAGTTCGGAGGGTCAAGCTAATTGGGAGCAATTGACTAGCGAATATGAGCAGGTGATATTTGACTCGTTGACTAGCAAAAGAATTCCACTTTTAAAGAAGCTACAGACAGCTTTTGAGACAAGGAAAGTAGAGGAGGACAATGATGAACTACCCGATCTATGCCAAACGTTGTTGAAAACATACAACTATTATCAAGATTTGGCATCAAGGGATGAGTTGTTGAATACCTTGGATAAACTTGTAAGATTTAACGGTAGGTTCTTGCCTACTATAGTTGATTTCATTCACGAAATAGCGGTTGCTGAAAAGTCCATCGCACTTACAGACTATTTGACATTGTTAAGTTGGATTAATAAGATCAGCATCACATCCAGCGAGTTGAAAATCGAAGACAAACAGGCGATAGATAAAGTGATATTGAGTCAAGCATACTTGTTCGATAGTTGCATGAGCGCTATTGTCACTGAGCGCAAACACACTCATCAGCATAGAAAACGAATTTATGATTCAGTGTTTAGTGCTACGAAGTTTTCAATTTGTCAAACATTAAAAGCATTAGATGGCTCGACTGATGCAGTTAACCGATACATAGGAACTTTGCTTTCGTCAAGCAATAAAATGCCTTTGACGGTTGTAATATCGTTTGTCGGTGTATTTGCAGCCGCAATATCTGATTTGATACCAGTTTATCCACGCTTGTTGGAGCATCTTAACAACTCGGAGAATAAGTTGAAAGAACAAATTTTAGACCTTTATAATACCCGAGTTTTATTGGGCAAGGTTCCCCCTTCAGATTATACCTTGACATTATTTGGGAATTTCGTCAATGCGTCCATAACCGAAGAGGATTTTAATAGTTGCATTTCACCAGTACTAGAGAAAGCAATATTAAGGTCATCTGAAAATGCTCTAGGCCGTTTAGCGCCTGTTTTAGTAGAACAATTGGATGATGAGATAGATTTGAGTAAGCTGTTGGTCAACTCCAAACTTTTGGTCAATATCATCAATGGACTCAAATCTTCTAAAGACCTTACTAGAAATGGCTCCTTTAGAACAATTGAGCGAATTATTGATACTCATTTCCAGAATGCGTCAGAGGAAAACGTATTCAAGCTAATAGACGAGTGCTTCAAAAATTTTAAAAGTACATCTAATAGTGAGTCCAAGTATTTGATCATTAAAGCATTATCTCTCCTCAAGTTCAAGGGCTTCCGCATTTCTTCAAAAATTTTGAGCGGACTAATGCCATTGATTTCTGAAGAAAAGAACGAAACTTCGTTAACAGGATTGGTTGACTCGTTTATGAATCATTATTTCAGCGCCATCAAGAAGGATGAAAAGATCCCGGATGATCAAGAATCCAAATTTGTCGATCAGTTGAAATTGGGAGTGAGTGACAAGAGATTTCCCTTAAGAAAGGTGTGGCTTACGAAGTTAGGTGACTACGTTCATGACAACGCGAGAATTAGCGAAGCCCCACGATTTTTGGAGTTACTTGGAGAATTATATTCTTCTTTGATAAAGTCCATTGAAGAAGCGCAACAATCTCCTTTACCAACAGTAGCCAACAAAGGCATTGTTTGCTCTTTAGTTTCAGTCTTCTTATGCTCCTTAGTCAGGAGACATAATCCCGACATCATCGACGAGGAGAAAGTATTCATTCATTCCCTCAAGGGTCAAGGTGATAGGCCTTCCATATTAACTGATTCCAAAATTTTCACAAAGTTGGTAACGCGAGACGAAATTTTTTGGCTTTTAAATGCGCTCAAAGGGTCGTTATTTTGCGTCAAGAGTCTTGATCATAACGATCAACGCGCTTACGCATTGGTCTGGCTCTATCTCTCGATTTCAAATAAAGTTTCTTATGAGATGAGGCTTGAAAGTTTGAAAGCTTTGCAACCTTGTTTGCAGGCCGATTTCGAAGATCTAAGAGCGCTTATCATAGACTCGCTTTACCAAGTATTACGTGATTTTGACCGTAACGAGGATCAGGAATCGTTGAACTATAATTTTAAGTTTCTTTCTCCTGTTATATCTATTGTTTCACAAGCAGGAAATGAGGGAACAATCAATGAAAATTTGCAAAAATTACTAGTTGTGGCAAACCACGAGTTGATTCCAGTTAAAAATGGCTGGGTTGGGCTTTGTCAAAGGGCGCACGCCGATGTGGGAGATTTGGTTGAAAAAAATACGGAGAAAATCGTTGGCCAAACTTTGACTTACATAGATGGTAACCGCGACAGTCTCATTTACCAAGCAGCAATCAAAGCCATCGGTATACTCGCGTTTATCAGGCCTGAGTTAGTCTCTCCTGCGCTTTCCAGCTTATTGCTGAGCGATCTTAATGTTGATAAATTGTCTACTATTGACGAGGATATGATCAAGATTTGGCAAGCTCTGGAAGGTGAGTTAGTTTTCGATGTTCTTAACGCCAAGACTAAAAAATATGAAAGCGATAGAAATGCGAAAGATTATGAAACGAGAAAGTGGGAGGAAGAAATGCGAAAGGAATTAGCTAGTAAAAATAAGAATACAGCAAAAAAGCTATCTAGAGAAGAACAGGCACAGGTTAACGAACAATTAGAAAAAGAATCGTTTGTACGTAAGGAGGTCCAGAGTGTAGTCGACGGTTTTCAGCGTGGAATTGAAATTACCAAAGAATTGGTAAGTAATGCGATTCAGGTCGATAATGGCTGCAAATACTGGTATCCAACAGCGATCACTAGGCTTTTAGCATTGATCGAAAATGCGAAAGCCTCTAAGTTAATTATCGGTTCTGCAACTAAGGCCTTCTTGCATTTGTCTGGTTTAATCACCTCCAGGTTAGGGCCAATGAGGATTTTCATTGGCGTGGCTATTTTAAGGCTTAACAACGTTGATGCTATAGAGGAAAACTTACGGGAAGAGCCGATTGTGAGTTTAGTATCAAGAATTCTTTTTAGAATCAAATTCATGTCCGACCAGGTACCTTTAGATCCTTTGTCATTATCGTACATATTACCATTATTAACAAAAGTGCTAGAGAATGGTAAAACGGTCGCCATGCGAAACGATTCTAAGAGAAGAGTGACCTCAGAGTTTGTCGAAGAAGATCCGGAGGAGGAACAGCTATTACTCGCTATAGAAATAATCTCATCGCACTCAGAAGTATTTGAAGACGATTCTATACCTAGACAACGAATTTTGGAGGTTGTTTTATCATTAATGAGATTGCCTTCGAAGAGCAAACTAGCAAAAGAGTGTTTCTTATCTATATGTCAGCACATCTGCGTTAGTCTTACCAAAGCTGATTTGAAGATTTTGTTTGATAACTTAATCTCATCGGAAACATTCGTCAGAAGTGCTATTTTAGAAGGCATCGATGCTGAATTTGATTTGACTACTGAAATGGACTATTCTAATGAGTTGTGGATTGCGGTGCACGACAACGATCCAAACTGCTCTGAGCTTGCTAGTACGATTTGGGAAGACAACTCTTTCAAGTTAGCTCAAGATGCACCAACTCAGTTGCTTGGTTATGCGGGTATTACTGACCCAGGCATATCATTGTCGGTAGCAAAAGCTATATATACTTCTGTTGAGAATTTGAGTAAGGCTGAACCTTGTATTTTCGAAAAGACATTGGACGAGTTAATTGATCTTTATCGTGTTAAAAGAAAGCCTCCAGCGCCAGCCCTAGATAGATTTGGCTTGGTCATCAAATCAACAATGAATCAAAAGGACCCTTGGGAGGAGAGGTCCACGGTTGCTTTGGCGTTAAAATTATTGAGCCCTTTTTTTGATAAAAAGGCAATTGAAAAATTTTTTAATCTTCTAGTTAATGAGAAGGCACTAGGGGACAAGGAAGATTTGGTGCGTCAGGAATTGCAAGAGGCTGGTGTCGAAGTGATAAAGAGACACGGTTTCGAAAATATTGAAATTTTGATACCAATCTTTGAAAACTGTCTTGCTGCCAAAGATGAGGGCTCCAAAACTCAGGACAACATAAGAGAATGTGTTATCATTCTATATGGAGCTTTGGCACGTCACTTGGATGAGTCAGATACACGATTAGAACTTATTGTTGATAGGATGATTCAGACACTTGATACGCCTTCTGAAGATGTTCAGTTTGCTATTTCTGAATGTATAGCCCCACTAGTGACTTCCTTTGCTGCTAAATTGCAGCAATATTTCGATGTTCTATTCCAGAAATTATTTGAAGGTCGAAGCATCGCATCAAGACGTGGAGGAGCGTACGGAATTGCTGGACTTGTTAAAGGTTCAGGGATCAAGTCGCTTTCCACTTATGATATCATAAGGACATTAACAGATGCTTCAGATGATAAAAAGAACCCACAACGTCGGGAGGGCGTTTCGTTTGCGTTCGAGTGTTTGTCACAAAGTTTGGGTAAATTTTTCGAACCTTATGTTATAGAAGTCTTACCCATTATTTTGAAGTCTTTGGGAGATCAGGCACCCGAAGTCCGGGAAGCAACTGATTTGGCTGCTAGGCAAATCATGAAGAATACTACTAGTTTCGGTGTTAAAAAGTTGATTCCTGTTGCAATCTCCAACTTAGACGAGATCGCATGGAGATCTAAAAAGGGTTCTGTAGAATTATTGGGTTCGATGGCATATTTGGATCCTACCCAGTTGTCGGCTTCCTTGTCAACAATTGTGCCAGAGATTGTTGGTGTCTTAAACGACACGCACAAAGAAGTAAGGAAAGCTGCTGACCAAGCATTGAAAAGATTTGGTGAAGTTATTCGTAATCCAGAGATTCAGGCCATTGTTCCGGATTTAATCAATGCCATTGGAGATCCTACGAAATACACCGATGAGGCATTGGACAAGTTGATCAAAACTCAATTTGTTCATTATATTGATGGTCCATCTTTGGCTCTCATTATTCATGTTATTCATAGAGGTATGAGAGATAGATCAGCTGCAACTAAAAGAAAAGCGTGTCAAATCGTAGGGAATATGGCTATTTTGGTCGATAGTAAAGATTTACGTCCTTATTTGTCTGCACTAGTAAGTGAATTGGAGGTTGCTATGGTTGATCCCGTTCCTGGCACCAGGTCAACTGCAGCTCGTGCTTTGGGATCTCTAGTTGAAAAATTAGGTGAAGAACAGTTCCCTGATTTGATACCACGCCTTTTAGATACTTTACGCGATGAGAGCAAAGCTGGTGATAGACTCGGTTCTGCTCAGGCACTTGCTGAGGTTACTTGTGGCCTTGGCATTAACAAACTTGAAGAATTATTGCCAACCATTCTTTCATCGGCGGCTTCTCTGCGAAATTATATTCGTGCTGGGTTTATGCCTTTATTATTATTTTTACCCGTTTGCTTTGGCACCCAATTTTCACCATATTTGAATCGTATTATACCTCCTATTTTGCAAGGCTTGGCCGATATTGATGAAGAAATAAGAGACACTGCTTTGAGAGCCGGGAGGTTAATCGTTAAAAACTACGCCAAGAAAGCCGTTGATTTGTTGTTACCTGAGTTAGAACTTGGATTATCCGACTCAAGCTACCGTATCCGTCTTTCCTCGGTTGAACTTACAGGCGACTTATTGTTCCAGGTGACTGGTATATCCGGTAAAAATGAACTCACTGAAGAGCTCTCTGAACATTCCGGTGAAGTCAACAAGACACTCGTGGAAGTCCTTGGTCAAGAACGCAGAGACCGTGTTTTGTCGGCATTGTTTGTCTGTCGCTCTGACGTCGCAGGTATTGTTCGTAGTGCAGCTGTTGATATTTGGAAGGCTTTGGTGGCAAATACGCCTAAAACGGTCAAGGAAATTTTACCTTCTTTGACTCAAATCATCGTCCGTCGCCTAGCCTCTTCGGATGAGGTTCAGAGAACTATAGCTGCTCAAACCCTTGGTGAAATGGTTCGTCGTGTTGGTGCAAACGCATTAGGCCAATTACTTCCTACGTTAGAGGATTCCTTAGTAACTGGAGATACCGATGCCAAACAGGGTATTTGCATAGCCTTGACTGAATTGATCAAATCCACTCAACATGATGGTCTAATTGAGTATCAAGACGTGTTCATTAAAATTGTTCGTGACGCTCTTGTCGACGCTGCTCCTGGTGTTAGAGAAGCAGCAGCGGAAGCCTTCAAGGCTTTGCAAGAGCAACTTGGAAAGGTGGTCATTGATGATATCTTACCATACTTGTTGAACATGTTGGAGTCAGACAATACTGGAAACGCCTTGCTTGCATTGCAAGACATTATGGCTATGAAGGCGGATGTAATCTTCCCAATTTTGATTCCAACTTTACTAGCACCACCTATCGATGCATTTAAAGCCCAAGCGCTTTCTTCCTTGGCGTCTGTAGCTGGTCCCGCCTTGTACAAGCGTTTGTCTTTGATTATCAACACATTGGTTACTGCAGTTATTGAATCTAAATCTTCATCTCAAGAATCTCAAAACGAGATTAAGTCATCATTCGATAGAATTTTACTCGCTATCGATTCGGACGAAGGTGTTCATCCTTTGATGCAACAATTATTATCCTTGGTTAAGCACGAGGATGCGTCTAAAAGGGCAGTTATCTATGAACGTTTGGGGGCATTTTTTACCAACACTAATCTCGATTATTCTGTTTACCTTCAA
The DNA here is from genome assembly GCA_030566065.1 of Debaryomyces robertsiae. Classification (NCBI taxonomy): domain Eukaryota; kingdom Fungi; phylum Ascomycota; class Pichiomycetes; order Serinales; family Debaryomycetaceae; genus Debaryomyces; species Debaryomyces robertsiae. The sequence continues at coordinate 242,417 of JAJMHL010000012.1, forward strand.
GATATGGTATCGCAGTTTATTTTATCTTTAGGAGATAAATCACCTGAAGTTGTCAAGGGAAGTTTTGAAGCTTTAACGGCTTTAGTGAAGCGGCAAAGTAAAGAATCCTTGGAGAGATTGATTAAGCCAGCACGTCAATCTTTAAGCATCACTGGCGTTAGAGGGGAAGAGCTTGCAGCTTTTGGCCTTCCAAGGGGTCCTAATTGCATATTGCCAATTTTCTTACATGGCTTGATGTATGGCAATAGCGAGCAGCGAGAAGCATCTGCATTAGCCATTGCTGATATTATTGACAAAACGCCAGCAGGAAACTTGAAACCATTTGCTACCGCCATTACCGGTCCATTAATTCGTGTGATTGGTGAAAGAGTTTCTTCTGATATTAAGGCTGGTATATTATATGCTTTGACTAGTTTGCTTTCCAAGATCCCACAGTTTTTGCGTCCATTCATTCCTCAGCTACAAAGAACCTTTGTTAGATCTTTATCTGATCCTCAAAATGAGTCGTTGAGGTCGAGAGCCGTTGTTGCACTAGGGACTTTAATTGAGCATCAGCCAAGAGTTGATTCTCTCGTAACAGAATTAGTTTCTGGTGCTAAGACAACAAATGAGCCAGGGGTAAAGACGTCTTTGTTGAAAGGTATGTTAGAAGTTGTTAGTAAGGGTGGTAAAAATATGAACGAAGGATCCAAGACTGCAATTTTATCGTTGGTTGAGGACGAAATTTCCCTGGTTAGTGAAAAATCAGCAGTTTCGTACGCCAGATTGATCGGTTCCTTGTCACAAATTTTGACCCCTGAAGAGGCAGCCAATATGATAAAGAATAAAATTCTATTGAAGGAAGGTGATATTTCAAAAAACCAGAAATTTGCTATATTGTCAGTGAATTCTTTCTTGAAAGACGCTCCACAACATTTCTTCCAGACTGACTTACTTCCTGAAATCGTTTTGTTCGTGATCAACTGTTCAAACTCTCCAGACGATTACATCAGCGACAACGCGACGGTGGCTATTGGTAAGCTATTACTATTGCTAGATGAAATCAAGTCTCCCGCTAGCTCAAATGAGATGAAAAACGAGAAGCCATTCGATATAAGTGATGAAGACACACAGAAATTGATAGAGCAATTAGCAACAAATGCTGTGAAGCCAGTTTCAACTTCGCCTGATACAAGAAGATTGTCGTTGGTTATAATAAGAACGATAGCCAGGCAGAAATACCAGAAGTTAATAAAGCCTTTCTATGATACTTTGGTGCCCGCTGTTTTCACCTGTCTTCGTGATCCGGTGATCCCAATCAAGTTAGCGGCAGAAAAGGCGTATTTAGCTGTTTTTAATTTGGTTGATGACTTAGCTATGACTGATTTTAAAAGTTGGTTTGAGAAAAAGACTTCAAATATAACAGCTGTCGGAGTGACGATCGTCCCAAGATCAATTGGCGACTATACCAAGAGGGTTGCCACGAGACTAGCAGGAGTCGAAAGAGAAAGGATTGAAGCTGGCGGTGATGAGGAAACATTGTTCTCTGACAGAATAGAGGATGAAAGTGAAGTTTGGGCCATAGGAGGGGTCGATCTTTCAAAATAAGCTTGATTAGCATGTACTTACAAGACGAGAAAAAGCTAAAGCTTTTCTCATATTATAGAGTAGATATGTTTCAATAATAGATTTTCAGTTTATTGAGCTTGTAACTAAGATCAAAATTTTAGCCATTCTTAACCTTCAAAATACTAAGTGATCGTTGCTCGTACTTATGTAGAACCAGTATAGAAAACGTATAATAATTATTTATACTATACACGAAAAGATATAATACACTAATTTACATATGCAGTTAAAAAGCTTTAAAACTTATGCTTTTCGGCTGCATTTGGGGCATACGAGGATGGATTCTTGTAAGAACCGATTTCGAAGGAATGCACAGACAGCTTCGGTAAACTGGTAGGCATGTCCAATTTTAGGCTTCGTAAGGATGGTAGATTATTTTCGTCTTTATTGTTATTAAAATCGGAATGAATAGGGGGCGACGAAGTATTGTGCCTTGGTGCATAGAAAGCATCAACAGCACTGTTGACTGGGGGCGGTGCAACCAATAGGCTCGATAAATTTGTCGAGCTATTGTTTGCTGAAATGATAGGAGTAGTCGTAGACGACAAGCCAAGCACGGGGGAATTGGGTAAAGTAAAGCTTTTAGAGTTCACAGGGGAGTTTGGCCTCGACTTTTTGAGTCTCTGTCTCACATAGTCAAAGTCGGTTTCTTTTAAGGGACTCGCATGTTGAGGTTGTGGATTTAAAGGTGTCATTCTTTGTAGACCTGATAATGCATTAGGATGTGCTTTCGTCTGGTTGGACAATGTTGTATAACTTTTCGATTGCGGCTTGGACGACATCATAGCCACGCTAGATAAGTATTGCAAGTTATTAGTTGAGTTGGAGAAATTCGCACCCAGGGAGGTTTTGCTTGTCTTGGGAACAGGAAACGCGACAGCCTTGCCCTTGTTAAAGTAATCTGCAAGAGAGGGCAACGATCTCGAATTCAAATTCTCTAACTCCTCCGAGGCAGCCGTAGCCAATATATCAATATTCGTTTTGGTTGGTGCCGCATTACTATTACTGCTATCTTCCAGAGGCGGAGTGAATTCATGTGTTTCCATATTATCATCGCTGGAGTGTTCGTACTTCGCGTTCTTCATGCTAGGAAACTCCTCCGAGCCTAGATATTTATTTTTCAGGAGCGAAAATGAGTTCGAGGACGAAGATGATGACGAGGTCCGTGCTTTCAATGGTGGCATTTGCGGCGCATCCAACTGAGACCCCTGTTGTGCCAAAGCCGGAACCACTACGGTGGACTCGGCCGGGTTGTCTGGCTTTTCCTGAGGGTCGGGGGGATGTTCCCCCGGCCTACTCTCGGTGGTCGACTCTGGGGCCGAAGGCGGCGAAGAAGGGACCGTTTTGATCCTGGTCTTGACCAAGTTTTTGTTTCTGCGAGAATTGGGGTTCGTGTGTATTCTTGAGTGTCGGGTGAGCTCGTCCGACCGACTAAACTTTTTAAAGCACCCAGGAAATGAACAACTGTGGGGTTTTTCCCCCGTATGGGTCCGGATATGTCTTGTCTGGTGTTCTAGTCGATGGAATGCCCTGTCGCACATAGGACACTTATATGGCCTGCTAGCCGGGTCCTTTCTCTTTTCTTGGCTTTTGGTTGACATTAGCATAGGTGTGTACACTCTATTGGCTGTCTGAAGGCGATGCTGGTCCTTTTCACTCGAGTATTGAAAAATAGGCCCTGGGTCTGTGTTTTTTTTGGTTTGCAGTGTCTTTCGTCGTTACTTTAGTCTGCTAGAACTTTTTGACACCAAACCTATTAGCGTATTACTCACTGTTACTGAGGTTTAAAGAGCAAGTGTCTAAAAAAAAAATTATGCTGTAGTGAAATCTTTTATTTAGAGGGGATACGAAAAAAAAATCGATTAACATTTTTGGTAATGAGCTACTTATCGGTCTCCACTGTTTTCCGATGGACCTCTGGCATAGCCTGTAAAACGTTTAAACCGAGCCACTATCAAAGAACAAACGTGGGGTATCAATTCTGGGCTATTGTGGGACTTTTTTCTTGTCGAGCAACAAAATATCCACTAGGTGAACATCCGAATGGCCATTTAGTGGAGTGGTTATTTCGAAACCCGGGGGAGATGAAATGTTCGGTAGTGCGAAAAAATTCACCCATACCGGAATTTTGCGATAGTAGCGGAAAAAAATTGACACAATCGCAGTTCGATGTCGCGCCCCGATTAACATTTTTTGTGGCACCATGGTCTCACCGGGGAGGGCATTTCGCCATGTTTTGGCTTTGCTGTGTGGTAGCGAACAGCGAAATATCACTAGAAAAAGAAAAGACCTCGAGACATTTTTCAAGACATTTCTCAACACCCTTACCGACTCTCTACCGAGCCACTTGACAATACTTCCAATGCGGAGATTAGATTGTTACAAAATTCACGCGCATTTTTGTCTGTGATTGGCGGTATATCCAGCCGGGCCCCAGAAAGCAATCGGAGCTAATGCAAAGCAGGGGTTGCATCTGAAACACCGTAAAGGCGAATTCGGGGGATTGGAACAAAGCAACTTTTGATCAGGCCACATTTGCAATGGGTCTTTCTTTGCTGTGGGGGGTGTTGCACAGGGCAGTAGCAAGTAGAAGCACGGTTACGATGCTTGGGGTCTGCGCAACGGCGCCAGAACATTTGTCTTCAATTTTTCTATTTTCTATTCTGCGTGTGGATGAGCACGTCAAAGTCGTCAAAGTCGTCAAAGTCGTCAAAATAGGGCAAGTGCGACGATAGGGTGTGTGCAGGCATAGTCTGTAGGTGTGTCGCGAGGACTATATGGTGGAGATCTTAGCTGAATGGTAGGGGACAGGGGTGACCGGGAAGTACCGGAAATCCCCGAGAAGAGACTCCCGTATCCCGGTTTTGGCCGCTACGTCAGTGTATGGCAGTAAATGACGCACACGGGGCCGATTTTAATCACTCGGCGATGTTTCTCAGTTGTATGGCCCTCTATGATAACTTGTGGTATTGTATAGGTCTAAACAGCGTCTAGAAAGTTGCGCGTCTCGATGTAGGGCTACAGTTTACAGTTTACAGTCTATGTTCTATGGATCTATTGTTGGATAGGGCGTGTTCCATGCGTATCGTGCCCCTGTGTAGGACAGAGAATGGCGGCCTCGGAACTTCAATCATCAGTAAATTCCGTAAAGATACACCAAAATAGCGCCAGCGACAGCAATAGATCATCTAACTGGATCGATCATGTAATCTGCCGACAACATTCTAGATTCCTTCGAAAGTAGCGCTAGAATCTTCCGGGCTATCAAACCAAGGATTGTTAGCGGCGGTTGGCAGCGGTAGCCGAAATTTGCAACACAAGAATTGGTGATGGCGCACTCCCCCCATTTGCAGCCAAATTGCGATTTTTGTGGTTGTTTATAAATAGGGTACCCAGCTCCCACCTCCAGATTTGAAAGAACATAACAGTTCTTTAGTATTTCCGTTATAATAACGATATTGCACCAGCTATTCATTGATTCAGCTACCGAAAAGACTATTTCGACAGCTGTGGAAGCAAAAACTAAGTAGATTAACAACACCTAGATTCAACGTCAATGCCAAAAAAGCAGACAATGGACCAGAGATCCATTTCACCCGTCCTAGAGTCGGGCTCATACAAAGAAAAAGAAGGATTCTTGAATGAGGAGGATAAAAGCACTTTAGACTTGTTCAGCCAGCTAGTTATTGGGTCCAATAAATTAACCGCTGACCAAGATGGCAGCAAGAGCAGAGAAGACGGCAACAACGATAACAATAGCGGCATTGATGGCGATACGGATGCAGATACAGATGCAGAACATGATAAGAGTGAGGACGATAAGGAGAACTGTGACCCCCAGCATGCAGAGGACGTGGTGCCTCACGAGCAGATTGCTCGTGGCCGCCCCTCGAGCTGCGTTTTCGTGGCCTCCCTCTGTTCTAGCAAAAGCGACGATGAATTATGTGTGTCGGTGACCAACCATTTTGCCCAATGGGGCAAATTGTCAACCGTGAAGGTGCTTCGAGACCCCTCGAACAGACCGTACGCGTTCGTACAATACACCAACGATAAGGATTCGCGGACTGCTATTATGAACGGCCATAATTCGATTCTTGACGGAAGAAGCCTCCGATGTGAAGCTGCCAAGGTCAACCGCACATTGTTTATCTCCTCAAAATTTTTAAAGAACGAAAAATCATTCAAAGAAAAGTTACAAGAATTTGGCGAAGTCGAGCAATTGATTCCCAGTGACGAGTTTGGAAATTTCAAAACGCTCAAGCAGCATACCAAAACTTCTAAGGCCTGGTTCTGCAAATATGTCTACCGAGATGATGCCATTCGGGCATTTGCTAATCTTAGTGAAAACCATACGTTCCACATCGAATGGGCTCAGAATATCGAAACTTTCAGTAGCAGCAATTCCAACATGGCTAAGTTTGAAGATAACAAGTTGAAATTTGATAAATTTTCTGTATTCGTCGGTCAGCTTAATTCGTCGGTCACAGAAGAAGATTTGGTGAACCGATTCAAGCGTCATGGTACAATCGATGAAGTGACAATTGTAAAAAAAATTTCCAATACTTTCGGGTTTGTAAAATACAAAGAAGAATCAAGCGCTGCCAGCGCTGTCGAAAGAGAAAATCACTCCATGTTTAAAGACAGAACCATGCACGTACAATATCGCGAGGTCCATTCCAATCCTAATAAGCACACAATCAAAAATCACGGCATTGCATTAGCTCCTCCTCCCATCAATCTAAAGAAACGAACCAGCTTGGGCAGCAAGAAGAGTCCTGACTTCAGAAAAGTTCCCCCTTTTAACCATCACCTCTACCCAATGCCTATTCCAATACCCAACAAAAAGAATTACAGCACTTTCCCTGCCAGCAATTTTAACAAGCTAAAGGCATCAAATGGCCCCTATGTAGCCAACACGTTTGGGAGACGAAAGGGTTCAAAGTTCGGGGAGCCCTACGATAAATTTAAAGCGGACATCAAGGAAGACTCCCCTACGCCACCAGAAAGTGTTCAAACGTATGACTCCCACACAATCACTAAAAGTGGGTATTCTCAATCTAGTGCAGTGAATAGTGAGCGGTCAGATGGTCTAACCGAAGGCAACGGCAATAAATTCAAACCTTTCAGCAAAAATAAGAATGTTCCATATTTCTATTATATCCCCTCCAACGAGGTCGCTCCCAGTTCAAGCTCTGGATATTTCAATCCATATCAATACTTCATCCCTTATGAAGCATCACAGGAGTACCAACTGCAACATCCCTATGGTATTCCGTTCCCCATATACTATCCACCATCGAACGACCAAGAATTCAACTTTGAAGAGTCATTCGAGCCTACCAATTGATCAACGCATACTATGTGATTTGAATCCGCCTTATCAAGTAGTAATATTTTTATGATTTCTACCGATTGTCTTAATTTTCGCTAATTTGAAGTTTAATGTATGTTTTTTGATAATCGAATAAATTCTGTATAGATAAAAAGCGTAGATAGATAAAGACCACAAAAGTATTTAGTATTACCCACCAAGCGTGGCATTAACACAATGGACTGCCTTCACGAACTAACAGGAGTACTATCGAACGAGTCTTATGAAAAGGTTCTCACCCAGCTGTTGGATGCCACTGGGCTAAATAAGTTTTATGACTACGAATCGTTCTTCAAACAGAATTCTAGCGATGAATTGATGGAGGAAAGACCCTGGAAAACAAACGCCAAATACTTTAAAAAGTCTTATATCTCAGCCCTAGCGTTATGCAAGATGGCTGTTCATGCAAAGTCAGGCGGAAGCATCGAGGTTATGGGTATGATGACAGGTAAAGTGATAAAAAACTCGATTATAGTGATGGACGTTTATCCTTTGCCAGTGGAGGGCACCGAAACCCGAGTCAACGCTCAGGCAGAAGGGTATGAATATATGGTGCAATACTTGGAGAATCTGAAGCAGGTAGGACGAAAGGAAAATATTGTCGGATGGTATCACTCTCATCCCGGGTACGGATGTTGGTTATCGGGCATAGACGTGGCAACACAAAGTTTGAACCAGAATTTTCAAGACCCGTACTTGGCGGTGGTGATAGATCCCATCAAGTCAGAAGAACAAGGACGGATTGAAATAGGTGCGTTCAGAACATTTCCCGATAACTATAGGCCTCCAGCAAGTGGTTCAGTGTCTAATAAAAGCACTACAAATGTCCCCAAAGACAAGCAAAAGGACTTCGGAGTTCATTCGGAAAGATACTACTCTTTAGATATCCAGGTTTTCAAGTCTAAGCTAGATAACGTTGCTCTCGATCTAGTGGCCAACAAGTCGTGGACCAATAAACTCGTTAAGACAAACATTACCACCCACTATCAAGACCAAAGTTCCATCGACAATGTTTTCAAACTTACTAACAAATTTCAAAAAATTGAATTCAACCAGCTGAGCCGGTTTGAACGCTCGTTCATCAAGAAATTTGACTTGATCTTTGAAGACATAATCCGCAAAAAGCTCTTGTATGGCGGAAGGCTCTATGAAGCGGTCAGTCAAAGCTCTGGTGACGATGCAGAGGGCTCGCAAGATCATGATTCCTCTCGAGATGATGATATGGACGAGAGCGACTTAGAGGAAAGAAGTAGTAAGAACACCAATGTTCTTGACGTTTCCGACATGGGCAATGACGACGCCATATCCATGGAAAGCTCGCTGAATGTAAACGAGGACAGGCGCTCCATCATGCATGACGAAGAAGATTTAGATGAGTACAGGCAGCCGGGGAAGGGTTTCGGTGATAACAAGCGAAATGTGCCTGCCTCGCTTAATTTTGACAAGGGTCCCGGGAAAGCCGAAGCCTCGCAGTCGGACCAGGAGCTCAATTACAGCAGCTCGCCACGGAAAATGGGGACGGTGCAGCAAGAACACGGTTTTAAGGCCCTGAACAATGTAGATAAGGCCATGGCCAGCATGGCAAATCATGCAAACGACATTGGCCTCGCCGACCTACAACGTTTGATGACGTTGAAAACCAAAGAACAGCTATTTCTTTCCAACTGAACCGCACCATTCCTCGCCTTTTGACGAGTATCTCCCAGAAGAATATCACTCACTACCGCTCCCCGATATTGTTCATCTCACATCCTCACTGTTTGTTCTCTCATACTCTTATATGATATTACCAAGATATAGTCTAAATTGCATACACGAGAAATGTACGTATCCTCAATTTTTTTGCCAATTTTTTTACATTACCATCACCAGAAACATTTCTCTTCACGGGCACTTCTGCTACGTTTACGCTTTCGTCCATCTGAGTAGACTGCTAGCTATATACTCTCTACTCTTAGTACCCCATATATAAAGGCCGGAACCATTGAGCACACCACACGACCTCGCCAGTCGCGGTGTTCGCATCAAAATTTTAAAGACTACACGGACGAAGGCGATGAGATATTTAACGTATTCCTACGATATCTTTATTGGGTCATAAATCGGGAACCATAGGTGTCATTAGTTTGCCAGTAGCGGTGGCTTTCTCACATATTGATAACGAAAAGATTTGTGACACTAGTGCTTATTTAACGGTGAAGATAGGGTAGTTTGATCTCACTGATAGACGCTGGTGATAAAAAAAGTAATTTTGTGTCAAGTTTTTTTTTGACATAGTAAAGCAAGAATAGTATTGACAATTGGGTATACAATACTATATCAAGGACGGAGAGAGCTGAACATATGATATTACAGACGAACGCGCTTGCAAATAGTGTTACACCGCTCGTAGATAGAATTTTGACCAATCCGTTGACGTTTGTGCCGGCGAGGAAGCCAGAAGCGGATAGCACCGAGAGACCTGCGAGCTACATAGTGATGAGCAAGAGCAGCAAAACGAGACAGACGGGAAGCGTTGGAGACACGAAGCAGGAGAAGGAACAAAGTGCCAGGCCCGAGGTACGTAAACCGAAGTCGATGGCGGAGGCCGTGGCGATGTATACCGGGAAGAAATTTTTGAGCAAGGCCGAGAAGAGACGCGCGAAGCGCAGAAAGGTCGCCGAGGTGCAGCCGCTTGTGGATTCGGAAGAGGAAGATATGGGAGAGGCAATAGAGGACGCTGGAGAGCCGCAGGAGTCGGAATCGGGCTCTATTTCTGACTCACAGTACGAATCAGCCTCCGAATTCCCATCGGACAGTAACGGGGAGTTGCCATTTGCCGAGTTCAAAAGCGAGAGCGAGTTCAGAAGCGATAGTGAACTGAAAAGTGACAGCGGGCCCGAAAAGGATCTTGAGTCTCGTTCTGAGTCTCGAAGTGCGAGCCCTGGCCTTCCTGAGGACGATGATGAAAGTGACGGTGCTGATTATAACGATAGTGGCTTTGATAGTAATAGCGATAGCGAAATCGAACTGGAAGAGAGCCAGGTCGGGAGTGATGACGTAGAGGCTTTGAAGCGCGATCTCAGAGAAGATATTGAGAACAATAGAAAGGAACCAAGCAAGGACGCCTCGCTCTCGGAAAGTGACGACGAGGATGACAAAGGCGAAAACGACGACACTAAGAATACGACGCCCCCAACATCGCCTGAAGAGGACCTCGAGAAGTCGTCGACTCAACCTTCTCAGCAATCCTCAGAAAACATCTTGTCACTCCCACTAGAATGTTTTTACGGCATAAACGAGTACCCTGAAGATAGAGGGTCAAACAGTTCCACTAGAATCTATAAAAATTGGCGAGAATTATCTAAACGTAAGCCTGTGGGTTTACTTAACCATGGTGTTACATGCTACATGAACTCCGCAATCCAAGCATTAATACATATACCTGCTGTCCAGCATTACTTGAATGACATCCACGCTGGCAAATATAACAAACTTTTAAAACCACGGTCCGTTTCTCATGTGTTAGCTGATTTGTCGGCCAGGATGTGGGGGTCGGACGATAATGCCTCCAAACAGAGGCAACCTAAATATGTTAACCCGAAGAGAATTATCCAGAGACTAGATGATATTAATTGCATGATGAGCGAATGGCAACAAGAGGACTCACATGAATACTATATGTCATTGGTATCAAGGCTACAAGAAGACTCAACTCCTAAGGGAGTTAAGTTGAACCAGTCGATAATTTACGACATTTTCGGTGGATTATTACATCAATCGGTGACATGCAAAAACTGCAATTATGTTTCGCATACCAAGCAGGAATTCTACGATTTGTCTTTGGGTTTAAGCAAGAGAAAGAGCAAAGATTCACTGGAAACATCGAATCCTCCCAGGTATTCTATCGAGAAATCAATCAAGGAATTTTTTTCCAATGAGTTGATCAAACTTGATAGAAAAGATAAAAGCTCGGGGTACTTTTGTGATAAGTGCAAACAAAAGTCCAATGCGCACAAAATCAGCACTATTGATAGGTCGCCTGAATCTCTTACCGTTCATTTGAAGAGATTTAAATTCAATGGAAACTCGTCGTCGAAGGTCAAACAGTCAATTTCGTATCCGGACCATCTCGACTTGACAACCTTCACGACTATGAAAGAACCAACTAAGTACCAATTGACTTCTGTAATTGTGCACGAAGGGAGATCTATTCTGTCTGGCCATTACATTTGTCATTGCTTACAACCCGATGGCTCATGGTCGACATATGACGATGAGTATATCAACAAGATTAATCATAAGGAAGCTCTCAGTGATCCATCTGCTTATGTGTTGGTATATACCAAATTAACCCCTAAAACCAACAAGAGGACTCTTGAACATGATGATGGTTTACCAAATACTAAGAAAGCAAGATGCTAGACACTAGACCCTTCTATGTACTTTAATATATCGCATATTTAATAAATTGCTACAACGCTTTTCTTTAAACATTTATAAAACACTAATGAGAGCAAAACTATATATATAACTAAACCATTAGGGTAGAACACTTCCACTCTACATCCATCCTAGCAAACCAAAAAACCGAAACTGAATACCATACCAAACCGCAACCTGATGGCTGCACCAAATTATTAAAAAAAGAACTGATACTGCTGGGGACTTGAGCCAGAAGCACAAAGGAGCGCCACCAGGAACCCCTTAGACATCGACAAACACGTCTTGATCCTCGTCGAACTCCTCCTTATCGATTCCTTGAAATCGTAATCTGCTCAAAATAGAGTTATCATCGCTATCTCGAAAACTGATAGAGGTCCCCGCGACCCCCTCCACCTTGGGCTTGATAGGGCCCTCAGTGTTATTGAATCTGAACATGTCGCTCGCAGCAGTGCCGTAGTCAATAGACGAAGACGACGAGCCGGATGACCGCCGCCGACTATTATTTAGTTTGGCTTTCTCCACAAGTGACGCCGTAGACGAATTGTTAGGAATAAGCTTGATGAAGTCTTTCTCAATAACGAATTTTCCCTCCTTATACGCCTCCGAGTACGAAAAAGCTTTCTTGTACGTCCACCCAAACTGCGTCGAACACTGATGGCACTTGACCTTCGTAATTAGATAAACTCCTGTCATCATCCTCGTTTCCTGCGCACCCGGCTCCAGCTGGTAGTTGATCAACTTGTCCACCAAATACGCTGGCCCGCTCGAGCCTCGGAAGTTGTCCGATAAAATTAGCTGCGACAAGCAAAGATGGGACGAGCAACTTTTGCAAATCACTATCTGAGTGTCGGTGCTTTCGTAGCTGGCATTCTCAAAAAAATTGGTGTACTTCAACCCCATGTTGTTGCTGCCGTTTCGTCTTGATGTAGAGCCGTTGTTTTATCGCTCTATGCTATATCTGGCTAATTTGGCAACCCCTAGTTTCCTCTGGCTTTCTCTGACTCCTTGTGATATACTCTGCTATATTTCTGCTATATCTCTGCTATAGTTCTGCTGTACTCCGCAACGGTGGTCCCTAATTAACGACGTGATTGCTAATTCGGGTTTCTCCAACCAACTGCTGATACTAGCCCCTTTCGGATCCCCTGATACTAGATTCAATAGCCTTCACTTCAAAACTACTGCTTGCCTAACCTATATGTAAACTAAGTAGTATAACTCACAATACGTTTCGTCTATTCTTAGAAAAGAACAACTTATAATATGCTGAGAAAGTAATGACTCAGTGTTCTCACTCACACTATGCTGCGGATCACTAAGAAATAGTTGATAAGCTGAAACAGTCTAGGCAATCAAGAAGTTATTGTTATATACACAATGTTACCTTTTGGGATATATTCTTTGGTGTCACGATACATGGCCCAACGGTATGGCAACTTTTACGGGAGCCACCAATAGCGCTATCGCGGGCCATGCGAAACCATGTAGGAGTAGCAGACAATAAAAGTACCGGTAGAGGAGGTGCTAGACACAGGGGATAGGACGAGCGGAAGGGCATGGGACGAGGGGGCATGCGAAAGCACTTTAAGAGTAATAGCAGGTATAGCAGGTGTAGGGGTAAAAGGTGCAGAGGGATACGAGGGTAGGGGTAAAATGTAGAATGTAGAAATTACAGATACAGATATAGACATATATACAAGATTACCATCTATAGAATGGGCGGACTTTAAAGTTCAAGGGCTCGGAGTTCAAGCCGGAAGAAGGGGTGCGGGCCTGAAGGGCAAGAGACTTTTCCCACTGCAACCGGTTGCGGGTTTGGTCGGTGCGCAATACGGCCTTGAGGTGGATAAATGGGTGGTTGATGACCCCCATTCTGCCTCGGCCCTTAGGATCCAACCGCTTACGCCAGTTCCCGTCGGAACCGACCCATAAAGCATGGATATATAAGCTGTCTTCGTTGTAGCGCAAGTCACGGGCCTGGTTCAAGCCCTTTTTCAACAATTTCTCCAACTCGGTAGCCATTTTCTTGGGATTGAAATGCAACTGGTTGATAGCGGCCTTAACTGGGTATCCGCGAACGAACCGGTTGACGAGAGTGGCCTTTTTCATGGACGACTTGATCCGGTAGCTCTGCACGTAGATCGAGGGCTCCAATGCGTCGATTTCGTCCGCCGTCAAACTGAGCTTGTACACCTTGCCGGACTCGGGGTCGGCCACGATCTGGTGGTTTTTGAAAAACCCGTTTTGGGCCACATTTACGTCGAATAGCTTTCTCTTCAATGGAGTGATGTACTTGTCGCTCGTCAATTGATTTTTGCGGGCCTCTTCAAGATAGTGCTCCTGAAGTGTCTTGTCGGTGGCAGGAGTGATCTGACTCGCGTCGATGTCTTTTTCCTTCTCAAGCTCTTCCATATTGGTGTCCTTACCCTTGGTCAATTCGCCAAAGAAGTTATTGTTGTGCAAATGATGCGACATGTGGAGGTATTTGGGCAGGATACTGTTTCCCAAAAGACCCCTCAGGACCGGTGTGATCGGCACTCTGCATGTCCTATGTAATAACCCGAATTTACTAAACATGCTGTCGACAGACCCTGATTTATGGTGGTTTTTTGGTCATTAGTACCGTATGGTGAAAAATTCAGACGAAGACTACATTCATTTTTGGTGCGCGCACGCAAAACTATAGAGATCTTATTACATAAGCCCCGGTTGTTGAAGTCTGGCATCATTGGTGGCTACGTTAGCAATGGAAAGTGTATATTATGATGTGATGGGACAGGGGTCCGAATAATTGCAGAGATTGAATTGCTGTGGAGTGAAATTTTCAATGGAACTTCGCCATGCTGTGCAGTAAGCCATTTCTAGACTGTATAGTCCATCTGCAGACCAATGGTCAAACCAAGTAGGACATAAAGCAGAAACCACATCCGCGGCCAAAGAATTGTTTTCGAATGATGTAGGACCACCTATTCATCGTCAAAACCTGTCAAATTTGGGTCTCTTTCTCTTGTAGGTAATGGGTACGTTTTGGGAATTGGCTCGTGGTCAGCATACAAGTATTTTCTTCTTATGGGAGTGGCCATCAACAACACTGGTGCAGATAATCCCAACGCCACAGACCAGAAGAAATGCGGTTTGGTGTGGGCATGGTATCTCATCCACTGCGTATAGTTAGTACTTCGCTGTCAATAGAACATTTCTGGCTGAAAAGTTCCCGGAAAGCCTTCAAAGGACACTTAAGCCTGGAGCTGGAATATCTTCCATAAATTGGTCCTCCTTCTAGGCTAGTTATACCAAATTAACTCTCGATATATCTCAATAAATCTCGATCCACCTTCACCACGAACTTCTCATTTTTCAGCTTAATAGCTATCATCGGCTGCTCTACGTACTCTTATAGGTTGCTTGAAGTAGACTGGGTAGTCTCCCCAAACTTTGTCGGTAGTCATGTTTGTTCTCTTCTAAACTTTTGGTTAACTCAACAGGTTGACTTCACTGGTATATCGATGGCTACTGATGGAATAATTGTGACTTGAGTCCTTTAATTGGTCAACATAAAATCCTGCATATAATATGGGTTCCACCATTCACTATGGCTACGATATGGTCTATAAGGGACCTACGGGATAGCTACAAGGCAATACAGGAACTGGAGTGACCGTAGAGAGCATCGAGGAGATTATAAATTGAAGAACACAGCAATACCTATTTCGATCTCTTTTTAGGCTTGGAGGAGGACTTGGAAACGCCCGAGGCTTTAGTTTTTGCGTCTGAAACCTTTGCGGAATCGACAGCAGCCGGTTCTGATGAATCGGCCAACAGAGCCTCTCTCTTTGCTTCTTCTTCGAAGAACTGGGCCTTCAATCTGGCGTCGTACCATTCGGCATAGTACAACCCACCCTGCAACAACAACACTCCGAACAAAACCAACACGATCATGACTTGGGATGCAGCCATGACATTGATGCCGGTGGGCATGTCAACTTCACCCCAGTCGCCGGCCAAACAGCTGTTGAGGCCAATTCTCAAATTGGTCAAGTATATGATCAATGCTAGCATATACAAGAACAACGTACCGTATTCAAAGTACTTGGCATCCTCACTAGGTTTGTACAACTTGATGAAAGCACCCACAAAGCCGAGCCCCATCACAAAGTGGAAGATGTAGTGCACGTAGCTGGGAGCGTTGCCCCAAGTGCTATAATGGGTCAATGACGCAACAAACGAATTTTCAGGGCCATCGCTCCTCCACAACGTATTGACGTCGTACGGCAAGTTAGCATACACGACGCCCAAGCCAAATGAGGTGGCTCCAATAATCAATGCCGTTCCGACGGGAACAATGTCTTTATATGCCATATTTGATGTTATAACTGCTTGCAGTTCTCTATCTATCCATGGTAATTTGGGGCTTATTGCCATTGGCAATTTTTCACCGACTCAGTGCACGGGCCGGTGCACGACGTCTCTCCCCCGGCGAGGCCTCGCCGTCTCTGCTGGGCCTTCGCTAGTGGGCCTTCGCTTATGGGCCGCGCAGGCCAGCGCGCAGTGCGTTTACCGCTTCTCCCCATCACCATTAATGTAGTCGCCGCTGCCATTTCTAGCGCGCGATTTCTACCCATGGCGCCCCATGCTCCGCGAACCTCTGCTTATCCGTGCTAGTCCATCACAGTAGTAGTACGCTACAATGAGAATATCCCAACACTTTTGCAGATTATAGCTCTGCACTATTGCAACTGTCGTTAGTAAATGATCCGGCTTACCTATCTCGAGTTCTCCTGCCTCCATCTCCAGGGATTACCCAATCGATCAGACCCCGATCTGACATTTTGTTGCGTTTTTCTAACACTTCGTTGTGGCACCAGACTGCGGTAGATGCCTATCGCACAATTGACGTCAAAGCTGCCACGCTATTGTCGCAATGACTGGCTCAACCGACAATTGCAGACTATCGCACTAGTAAACCAGCATCATGTGATTCAGGGCATGTTACGACATCTCGACATCTCGCTAGGAGTAGGAACAATGTCGTGGTGTTTTTCCGTGTTGGCAATGGGAAGGCACTAGACCGTTATTGTAGAAGAGGCTAGTTATCTGAAATTAGGCTTTGACTACAGAGTATTTAAGCCAGAGGTTTCAGTAGAGGCGGGCTACAGTATCGTCGAATAATAAGCGAAAAGAAGCGAAACAGAGTCAAAAGGTGAAGTTTTGTTGAAAATCAAGCATCAACGAGGACTATCTATTGAGAAAAAAAAAATTCAATCTGATAGACACTAGTAGCATCAAAAAGGAAATAACAAAAAGCATGAGAAGCATCAAATCAGTGGTTGTGGGTGACGGGGGTGTTGGAAAAACATGCTTGTTGATCTCGTATACCACCAACACTTTCCCTAACGACTATATTCCTACCGTATTTGACAATTATTCTGCGTCAGTGATGATTGATGGAGAACCTATAAAGCTTGGGTTGTGGGACACTGCTGGCCAGTCGGAGTATGACCGATTGAGACCATTGAGTTATCCGCAGACGGAGATATTCTTGTGCTGTTTTTCGGTAGTTAGTCCCGATTCTTTTGAGAACGTGAGGTCGAAGTGGATCCCCGAGATCTACCACCATTCGCCTAAAGACATTCTTGTGATATTGGTTGGCACCAAGGCTGATTTGCGGGATGAAGTGGACGTGTTGGACAAATTGGCCAGTAAGAATCAGAAACCTATAACCCAGATGCAGGCGAAGAAATTGGTAAAGGATTTGGGGCTCGTGGATTACCTAGAGTGTTCTGCTGCCACCCAAGTGGGTGTGAAGGAAATATTCGATTATGCTATTAGAGCCGTGTTAGATCCTCCGGCCAAGAACACTGACAAGGCCGATCAAGCTGTGGCTCCAGGCCCTAATGCCACAACGTCACAGCCTAGAAAGAGTAAAGTTCGGAAAGCAAAGAAATGTGCCATTTTGTAACCAAGCTCGTGTCCGAAGTTTTCTTCATTTCAATTATCGCCTTGTTTCTTTCTAGTTTGTACTAATAGTTTTTTTTTTTAATTAATCTCTAGTTGCTACTTATTTCTTTGGGTTTACTTCCGGTATGAATTATCTATCGTATTTTGCTTTGATATTAGACTTTATATATATATTATTCCGAATATCAAGAGTGTACATTATTGCAAGGTCCCAACCTCAATTCTAGTATACAACAGGCTCTAGCTCAAAAGCGAGGCTCTCGAGGGATGAACACCCGCCGGAACTGCGGCCTTCTTCGTGTTGTCTTCTTTAGCTACCCTTTCTCTTCTCTCTCCCTGGAGCTTTTCATTCTTTTCTTTTAACTTATTAAGTCTAGCATCAGAGTTTCCGCCACCACCAACAGTTAACTCTACGTTGATTTTCCGCTCTCTGATCAAACTATGATGCAACCTCAAAGCAAGCTCCATCTTACGCTGAATCTCCCTATTATCGTTATCGAATTCCAAAAATGCAATTCCTTTGTCTTGTCTGATTCTTATTCTGCTGGGGTTCGAATTCTTGAAGTGTGCTTCCAACTCTTCTTGGCGTATATCGTACGGCAAATTACCCACAAACAATATAAAACGGGGTCCTTTGCCTCCGTTTACCCCTTTGCCCTTCTTGCCTCTTCTGGTCTTTCTCTTCTTCTTGGGTTGGTCAGCAGCTTCTGGTGCCTCATCTGATTCACTACGTCTCTTCTTCTCCTCCGGTTTCGAGTCTGTAGAAGTCGCTTTTGTTTCCAGCTCTTTGCCTTTCTTTTGACGGAACTCTAATGCTTTCTTTTGCTTCTTAGTAAGTTTGTTTTCCTCTGACATCTTACCTATATGTTGATTCGAAACTACTCCCTTTGGCCTCTTCTATATAGATGTGAAAAATTATAAAAACCCTTGCACGTGACCACCCATCGCTTCGAGATTTCCTTTAGCCAGATACGTTATCAAGACATTAATCGTATAATGCAAGGAGAGACCAAATAGAGGATTATAGCCGGTAATGGGTGGAGTAACTAAGAGAAATATAGTGGTAAATGTACAGTCGGGTCAAAACTTGGGAAGCTCATCGAGATCAAGGTCAAGGCTGCCCCATAAGTCGAGCGAGTCATCTCTTTCAACGACTCAATCGAAAGAAAGCGATATATATCAGTACCGGGACAGGTCCAATGAGCGGCCCCATGATAAAATACATAAGTCCGATTTGTATAAAAAGGAAAAAGCGTCTCTGCAAGATTTACCGTTGCTGAATTCGTCCTACAATAATACGATCAAGCTTCCGGAGTATAGGGAAGAGCAAGACGGGAGGGGGCGCCAAAGGGAAAGGCACAGGGATATGGATCTTGATATGAGCACGCTGGGGGAAGAAGATAATGATATGGTAAGTTTAATGGGATTTGGCGGGTTTGGAAGTACAAAAGGTAAACATGTAAAAGGAACAAAAGGGGGAAGTGCCAAAAAAGAAAGTAAAACAGAATATCGGAAATATATGAATAGAGCCAAGGGTTTCAATAGACCATTATCGCCCAGTAGATGATGAATATGTTTACTATTTGAGTTTATACGTCTAATTAAAGTGACAATGAAGATCACGATGGATGTTCATTCATCGAGTAGTTTCTTATGCTCTTCTAACAAATCTTCATGCTTACCTCGCAAGTCCGTGTATGCTCTGGATAATTTTGCGAGTTTTTCTTCTAAATCACTGACCTTGCTGTTACTGCCATCAAAACCAGTTACGGTGACAGACGACTTGATATGTGATAAATTCTTGAACGCCAACTCTTCTTCTGATTTTCGTGTCAACCAAGCATCGAAATCTTCAATCGCTTCGAATTGTTTCGGTACCTCCATGTACAAGCGATGTTCTACTGGATCAGTACTTGCGAGAACCCTCTTAAACTGAGGGATCAAACGGTGCCTTTTCTCGTGCTTTACCGAAGAAGAGTTGGAAATGGAAACACTTTCGGGAACATAAAGGCTTATTTGAATATACGAAATAGGTGTTTTACACGGCGTAAACGCTTTAATAACCTGTCGGGTCACGATGTCAGATACAAATACCCTACCGGCTGAGTCTCCCGATACCAAGTTTGTGCCATCCATAGTGATATCGATTCTTTTGACGGAAATGGAAGCTGAAGCCTTTTTGGTAGAGCTACTGTTTAACGCGTTATGCAACAGTTCATGTGTAACGGCTTGCTGATGATGAACAAGGGTATTTGTGAAATTTGGATCGTTATCCAAGGTTATGATTTTGGCATTACCTCCTATACTTTCCAAAACTGACGTGCTGCTATTTATATGGTACAATGGAACGTTCCTTATAAGCCCATTGCTGAGACCCACGTAGCATGCTCTGTTAGCAGGATCTTTGGTAACACATTCAATTCCAGAAGGAAGCACAAAAGTCGTCAAGAGGGTCTTTGTCATTATATCGTAGATTCTAAGGGTGCAATCACGGGAAACAGTATACAACCTGAGGTCGTTGACGATTCCAGCCTCCGAAATAACCATGTCAGTAATGGTTAAGGAATGATCTGTGAAAGACGCAAATGGCCTGATGTTAGAGCTCGTGCTCGTGTCCTCGTCCTTGTTGTACAACGAAATCAAATCGGCTGTACGCCACACCATACATCTAGCATCCTCACTTCCCGTTGCCAAAAACGTACCGCATTTCGAAAACTTAAGCACCGTCACTGCCTGATAGTGTGCGTCTTTCACACAAACTAAATTTCCCGATGCCAACTCCCATATGTACACTTTTCCACTCTTGGAGCCTCCCGCAAGGAGCCACGGAACACGAAATCCTGGCTTGTTGCCCCCGAGTGTCTCCTCTTCTGTTGCTTCGGCTCCCTGTGGGTGCTTGCAAATGCTCAAGCACTGGAGGGCCTCTGGCACCGGTATCCTCTGATCAGCGCTCTCTTTTCCCCATGAGTACACATTGATCAATGCTTTGTCGGAACTGGCAACGAACAACCGTTCTCCTGACCCTATTCCCGTCAATACGGCTCCATGCTGGGCACAATCTGCCTGCCGAAATCCAGCATGCTGCAGCGAAGAATGCACCGATTCAGAGTGACCTAGCGACCCTTGTGAATGTTTATCTGCTGCATCTCTTTCTGCGATGTACAAAACCGATTCCTCCATCGTATTGATCCTATTTCTGCCGTAATCTCTGCTTCTCTACTATTACTGAAAAAAAATTGGACTGGCCGATGAGGTCGAAAGTAGTCGCTTTTTATGTGCACGCGTTTAAAGGTCCAACTAAACCAGTCGACTATAGCTTATAGTTCAGACACTTACACGAAAATACCTATAACCAAAGGTTTTAAGCCAGCAAATAGATCAGCAGGAAGAATGCCTCTCGATATACTAGGTCAAGCGCTTTTTGAAGGGCCCGAGACGATACCTGGGTGGGAACTTATCAAAATGTACGGGCCGGCACTTTTGACGGTTGGTGGAATAAAGTACTATTTTGGAGGGGCTAGCAATACGTGGGAACGAGACTACCATGGTAAAGTGTTCATGATAACAGGGGGAACGTCTGGGATGGGTTCCAGAGTGGCGTTGGAGCTTGCGAGCAAAGGAGCGCAGCTTATATTGTTGGTGAGGTCCACGGAGGACAGCTGGATCGTCGATTACGTGGAGGATTTGCGGGAGAAGAGCGATAACTTCCTCGTGTATGCGGAGGAGTGTGATTTGAACTCATTGTATTCAATCAGAAAGTTCGCTACCAAATGGTTGGACAATCAGCCTCCCAGACGGTTAGATGGGGTGATATGCTGCGCCGCCGAGTCGCTTCCTGTTGGAAAGAGCAGGCAAGTCACTGTTGACGGGGTAGAGAAGCAGATGGGCATCAACTACTTGGCCCACTACCACTTATTGACGTTGCTTTCGCCAGCATTGAAGATACAACTTCCAGACCGAGACGTGAGAATCGTGATAGTGACGTGCGTATCCCAGGCCCTTGGTGTATTAGATGCCGGTGATCCCCTTTGGTTGAACAAGAGGTATCCGACTCGAGAGCCATGGAAAGTGTTCGGATCGTCAAAGTTGATGTTAGCGATGTTCGCCAAGGAGTTCCAGAGAAGGCTCAATGAATTCGAGCGCAAGGACAAGGCTCCTTGCAACGTAAGAGTCAACGTGGTCAACCCTGGAGTGATGCGTACTCCCTCTACCAGGCGATTCTTGTCCATGGGGTCATTATGGGGTCTTTTAGTCTACTTCGTCTTGTACCCCATATTCTACATTTTTTTCAAGAGTCCCTGGCAGGGTGCCCAGTCGGTATTTTTTGCGTTGGCAGCGCCTATTTTCCGCGAAGTCGACGGGGGCAACGTCATCCAGGAATGTAAGGTTTTGAAGCCGGCGCGTCGAGAGCTCAGCGACGAAGAGTCCCAAAAAGCGTTGTTTGACGAAACTGAACGCCTCCTCGAAGCACTAGAGAAAAGTTCGGCCATCGAGAGGAAAAAGCAGGAAAAAATCTCCGAATCCCAAAAACCTTTAGCAGAAAAGCTTAGGGCCGAAAAGAAGGAGGCAGACAGGCGAAACGATATCTACGCCAAACCCGAGTCACCCGAGGAATTGGAAGCAAAACTCGCCGTCCTCAGGAACCTGGTAGGTATACCCACCTCAAATTCCAAGGATTTGCCATTATTCCCCCAGGATAACTCCTCAGATAGCGCAACCGCGTCTTCCAACAAGGCAGCGTCTAATTCAACTGCTAAATCTAAGGGAAAGCGCAAGTCAAAGAAGTCTACCAAGGATGACTAAACACTACTTTTCCGTTGGTTCATTAATTATATTACTTCCCCTAGCTCTCTCCAGCTCCCTCTATTTCCCTGTAAATTGCTACCGCAGCATCTACGTACATATATATCATCATAATAGGTTTATCTCTGCAGATCTATACACGATTGTTGATTTCATTGACATCGCTATCAATTGGTCGATCACGCGCTTATCAAAACCACTCGGCCATTAAGCTGTCATAGAATTTTGAGGATTTTACAAAGGCTTTTTTTATTGAATAGGACCTAATTTATAGCTAAATAATCGTATCGAGATACTTCAGAGAGTCGTCGGTAGCATTTTGAAATAGACGAATCAACTATTTAGAAAAAAAAATTGGAAACAGGCGTTTCAAGAAGACTTTTCAACATAAGGAAATAGAATTCGTCGGCAACGTGTTAAGGGCGGACGACAAATTAACCGGAAAGATGGATTTAGAGAAACCCAACTATGGGGCAGCTAACAATAAGGCGCCTGTGAGTTCGTTAACTCGGTTGCTAAATGAATCGAGTTCCAATAACCTGACTCCAATACTTTCGAAGAACCACTCGCAAACGTCGTTGGATTCGTCGAGCGATACAATCACGCCATCGCACCATGACCAAGACATAGATAAAGGAATTAAGACGCCGCTGCGGGACCAAGCTGAAGAAAATGACAATGAGGATGACGAGGGGACGAGCGCCCCTCTTTCTATCAAAACTAGACATGGTAATGGAGCCGGCCCCGGCCGGCCCCATGTTATTAGCGGATTCGATCCGTCGCCAGGAACCGCCGCCGGAGGCCCCATGCTGATCCCCGAGTCTCCCAGGATTCAGGGCACTAAGAATAATGGCAATAGTGCGTTCCAGTATAAAGATACGCCAATCAAACCACCGGTGACCTCCAGTCCTAGAAATAGTAGAACCGGCTCTGTGTCGCACTCGTCCTTTTTGACCTCTGGTGGCTACGGGGGCGAGAGTTTGTCATCTTCCATTCCCTATAGTGCTCCTGGTGGGAGAGGTAACTTATCTAACTCATTTAGTAGCAATAATGGTCTTAGCGGGTCCAATTTTGCTAACCCTTCTACTTTTTCGAATGCAAGTCCCACCTTTGCAAATAGCGTTCAGGAAGCATCGCATATTCCAAATTTGCCAAATGGACAGCCAATTTCGTCCATCCATATCCAGTCTCCTCAAGTCAATTCAGCCTCGATCGAACCTCGCTTTGTTGTATCAAAGCAACGGGTAGCGCAAGCACATGCTCACGCTCACGCCCAAGCCGCTGCATTTTCAAATAGCGCTGGAAAATCCTCCTCGCAGTCAGGTTTATCTTACTTCTTCTCATCAAAGAATAAAACCCAGAGTAAAAAGCCTTCGTCTTCCACGGATTTAGGATCATTCTACAACAATTCTTACCAGGACTACGGCAACCCTGTTATTGTTAGTTCTCCGTCTTCGCTCTCGTCTTCGGAGTCATCCAATTCATTTGCGCCTCCTTCAAGACATAACTCCATGGCTAACTTGAAACGATTCTTCAAAAAGGCGCCAGGTAACGCGGCACAAGCGACTACTGTGTCCAACTTGTCGTCTTCCTTGAGATCTAATGGCAGCGACCGTGTGCCTATCGGAAGCGAAAATGGTACCCCTACAAACAGTTACCAACCTGGCTCATATGGACAATCTATTACGGCCTCCTCATCTAATGCGTCGTACTCGCATTCTCCTAGTACAGGTAGTTTGGCCTCCGTGAGCAGGTCGTCATCCACAATTCAAAATAAATTGAATTATCAAAAGGAAAGAAGAGGGTCCGTTCTGACTTTAATCAATCCACAACTGCAATTACCCTTTTCTAAAAGGTATGGGAAATTTGGTGATAGTTTGGGTGCTGGTGCAGGTGGAGCTGTCAAGCTAGTAACCAGGTTGTCTGATAAAAAAGTATTCGCGGTCAAGGAATTTAGAACAAAATATCAAAATGAAACCAAGCGTGATTATGCCAAAAAGATCACGGGTGAATATTGTATTGGCTCCACTTTGAAGCACCCAAACATCATAGAGACAATCGAGATTTGTTACGAGAATGAGAGAATTTTGCAAGTGATGGAGTATTGTGACTTTGATTTATTTGCCATCGTTATGTCGAATAAGATGTCAAGACCTGAAATTAACTGTTGCTTCAAGCAAATTTTGTCTGGAATCAATTATTTGCATGCAATGGGTTTGGCGCATAGAGATCTAAAACTCGATAATTGTGTCATTGACACTAATGGTATAGTCAAGCTTATTGACTTTGGCTCGGCTGTGGTCTTTTCCTATCCTTTTACTAAAACTTTGATTGAATCTCAAGGCATAGTTGGGTCAGATCCCTACTTAGCTCCTGAGGTTTGCGTGTTCAACAAGTACGATCCTAGGCCCGTTGATGTGTGGTCCGCTGCCATAATATATTGCTGTATGATATTGAAGAAATTCCCTTGGAAGGTCCCAAAACTATCGGACAACAGCTTCAAATTGTTTGCCAGTAGAGGCGAAATGATCCCAATAAGTGAGATGTTGAAAAAAGTGCCAGAGCCGGCCAATTTCAATGCTCTTCCATTGGATATGAACGATCTCAACCAAGCTATGAATACTACTTCGATATCTAATTCTTCATCAAATAACTCGCAAGGCTCTGATAGCCAAGGTAAGTCACATACATCGACCGAGACGGGAGCTGGTAGATTGTTACTTGCCTTGCCCGATGATTGTCGACCCTTGATTGGCAAGATGGTGGAATTGGCTCCAGCCTGTCGTATATCCATAGAAGAATGTTTCAACGATGACTGGTTATCATCGGTGAATATGTGTTCTGCTGAGGATAGATTCAGCGTTGATGGAGCAACTACCTACCGCGTCATTAACTGTGATGATCACGAACATACACAGGTGGATCAATCTAAAGCGCACATAGCTGCGTTTGATAAAAACAAGAAAAAATAACTGATTTTTTCAGAGTACACTAGCCTTGCATACGTGAGAGACATATTTTATTTATTGGTTGTTTGCTCTCTTAAATACATTGAATAGAACGAATAATTTACATTTGACGTTTTGCTACGACGCTTTCGATATGTACATGTATGTTAATCTAACCTAATTTACAAGCCATGCTTTCGCAAAATTACGGAACAACTCTGACACCCACAACTTCTGCCGTCAGAATGATGGCTCCACAAATTGCTTGCAAGTCAACTTCTTTGTGTCTTTCGTCAGTTTTTTTGATCTTAGCGATTTCGTACACATGCTTCAATGAAATTTCTCCCACGATATTGTGTGTGGGCTTATCAGATCCCTTCTTGGCCTGCGCCGCCTTCAAAAGCAACCATGATGTGGGTGGCGATTTCATTTCAAATGTAAAAGACCTGTCTGGTCTCACCGTTAACAAGCATGGGATTGGAGTCCCCGGTTGGTAGTTAGCAGTTCTCGCATTGAACTCTTTACAAAAATCTATAGCTTTGACCCCCTTTGAACCTAAAGCAGGACCGACGGGTGGAGCAGGGGCCGCCTGTCCGGCTCCCACGATTAGCTTGACCATTACATTCTTCGCAGACATCTCGTATCCCTTCGAATCCACTATACTATTGTTATAAGGAAGTCTACGAATTGGTGAAAAATTATCAAAAACCACCTACGAA
This sequence comes from Debaryomyces robertsiae, assembly GCA_030566065.1. Classification (NCBI taxonomy): domain Eukaryota; kingdom Fungi; phylum Ascomycota; class Pichiomycetes; order Serinales; family Debaryomycetaceae; genus Debaryomyces; species Debaryomyces robertsiae. The sequence continues at coordinate 268,249 of JAJMHL010000012.1, forward strand.
AAAAAATTGGCCTGTGTGCAGAACCCAATACAGATGGCTACTAGATACCATTGAACAGCTAATACGTCAATTACTCTATACCAAATCGTAAATAGCTACTAAGAAATGCAACAGTATAGTTGAAGAGAACTAAAATGTGGAAAGGATGAATGAGATGTCAAATTTCCTCGTGAAATCTCGAACGGGAGTTATTGCTATGAATTTCGTCACCAAAAATATTTCCCCTGTTAGCAGGAGGAAGGTCTTCCTCTAAGCCGTAGTCCGAAGGATCAAAGTGTTCGGTATCATCTGAACTCATACGGTTATGGCCTATGAAAGGATCAGACTCTCGTGACTCTTCAGTAGCGTATGGTATACTCATAGGATTGCCTACCGAATTCATTCTGGTGTGAGTAGCACTGCCGTAAGCGGTGTTCTGACCTGTGGAGTTGGTTGCAGTGGCCGATTTGAACACCCCATCTAGATTATTACTGTTGCTGACGCCGCGATACTCGAAGTCAGTGTCCACGTCGTCCTGGTCGTCGGTTCTGCTCACAAAAGTACCATTCTGACGTTCGATATCGCCCGTTCCAGCGGTCCCACCGATAGGAGGAGTTTTGGAGCCGAAAAGCTTCTTAAACCCAGGTTTTTCTCGATACATTTCCGAGTCGCCCGACATGTCTTCATTAAAATCAGGAGATTGGTTGGTTATCCTCTTGCGTTTTTTCAAGAACAAAAATAGGGCTACAAGGAGCCCAATTACGATGGTACCGCCAATAGATCCTACCAAGCCACCAATGAGCTTGGCATTCTTCGCCTGATGGTCGTTGTCTGACGACGCCTTTGAGGAGGAGGGAACGGTAATTAAAGTTGTGATGGTAGTGTCAGAATTTATAATAGTCGAGTAGTACGAAGACGCATCAGTTGCTGAAGTTTGAGGGGCAGCAGTAGTGTGTCTTTGGCTACTTGTCTTATCTGAACTGGATGGTTGGCTCGATGTATGATGCGAAGAGCTCGACAGTTCCGAGGTCTTCCTGGCCGAATGACTTGTCTTGGAAGCATGATTGGCAGAATGTGATGGCGACGATTGGGCACTCGATGACGCTGATTCATGACTTTTGCTGGACAGCGTAATGGAGCTTCTAGAAGAAGAGTCGGATTTGGATGAAGAGCCACTCGACAGTGATGCTGATGACGACGCCGACAGCGATGCTGGCAATGAACTTTGCGACGACGACGCCGATGATGACGCAGACAGCAGTGACGATGACGACTGCTTCGACGACAGCGATGACGACTTCGACGACGCCTGCGAAGACGACAGCAATGACAACTTCGATGACGATTTCGATGATGGCTGCGACGATGACTTCGATGACGACAGCGACGATGAAGACCCCAGCGTCGCAGATACACTAGACGAAGAACTTTGCGATTTCGTCAGCTTCAAGCTTGACAGCAGCGCCAGAGTCTCCAGCGACGTCGTAGACAGCTGGCTGCTGAATCTGGTGCTTGACAATGGCTCGCTGCTGGGGCCACTGCTGGGCCCATTGCTGGGTTCACTGCTGCCAGCGCTATTCGACAGCGCGGGCGCCACTGATGAGCCTGTAAAATCGCTGGTGCTCTGACCCTCCAGAGAGCTGACACTGGGACTGGCCAAACTAGTAGCCGAACCCGCTGCCGACGAAAGTCCCGCCGACGACGTCGTATTGCTAGGGTTCCCCGTATCGGCCTCAAACCCAATATTATTCCCATTGTCATCCCGTCGGAACATCTCCCGCACATTTCCAAGCACTAAGTCGTGATATAACATTGTTGAAGTTGTTTTCACTTTTTTCTTCGTTCCTCGTGTATTCTATGCTTAATTGCCAATCCTTGGGTACTACTTCAATTTCTATAGCTTCCTTCAGTGAAAAATCGATTCCACTTCAACTTATGCCGTTTTTATCAACCTCCTTTCATAAAGGGGTCCCGCTCTCTGACTTTTTAGACTAAAACTGTCCAGATCTACAATCTTCTCCTTTCAGCAATAATATATAGGTGATTATTTATAGATTTTTTTCCATGCTGTAGTAGATTGGTGGTGTTTGTCCTGCACATTGGAAGGACTCATCAACACTCCTTAGGTGGGTAAGGCGAAAGCAGTGAGGATGCGGCGCGGGAGTGGCACGACAGTGACTCCTTGCGTCTTCTGTACATGAACCTAAAGTTCACCACAGAAAATTACCCAACGGGGAAATATTTTAAGGTTTCACGGAAAAACAAGCGTAAAGGATAGAACAAAAGTTAGACCAGTACTGCTTGGAATCCCTTACCGCTGACGACGCCCATCCAATCACCTTGGTCTCGTCTCCAGCACACGTTGTTAACTTCTAGATCTTCCTGGTATGCCAAAACGGGGGTATCTATGATGGAGGTGATTTCGGACGACAGGCCGGGAGGGCCCGATTTGGAGGAGAGGGTGGGCTTTGAGTTCAAGTTGTTGCAATCCCAGACTAGGGCCTGGCAGTCATCACCGCCGGAAAGGAGGCAATTGGAGGAGGGATGCCACGAGATGGAGTTGACGGCGGCGGCGGTAGCGCCGCCGAGAGAGCCGTCAAGGGCCGCCACGGGCACGCCTGGCATGCGCATATCAATGATGATGATCTGGTTCGAATTGACGCCAATGGTGGCCAAGTAATGCTGGTCAATTCTGGAGGGGGAGAGCTTGAGAAGGGCCCGCGAGTTGTGGAGGGGCGATGCGGAGGCGCCCGCAGACGGGGTGGGGGGCGTCGACGGCTCGTAGATGATGGTGGAATGCTCTAACGATCGCAAGTCAAAGACGCGCATTGATCCGTCGTTGCCCACGGAAGCGAAGATATTGGTGGAGTTGTGAATAAACTTGACGTCAAACACCTCTGAGTCGTGGGCAATTAACTGGGTTTTAACGGTCGCGGTATCAGTGGTGCGACTGTCGGCGCTAATGTTATCAGGCACCGCAAGAGACCGGTTCAAGTCCCACACCGTGCATGTCGTGTCCACTGAGGACGTTATGATGATGTTGGGATCAAGCCTGTTCCAGTCAAACGACGTCACTGGAGGAAATGTGTTGACATCGTCGTCTGCCCCAGTGTTGGAATGCATAGACGAAGTTGTAGATGACGATACGGTCGCCGTGTTGTTCGCCAATGTGTGTGTATGGGTAAGGGTGTAGTCATTATTGTTGTCGAGGGAATCGTGGTCCACCTTGTAGAGCCGCAACACCTCCAGCGACGCGGCAAGCCGTTCCGCAATCCCATTTCCCTGGTCGAAAATGGTTGGATCCCATTGTAAATTTGTCACTGGATAGTCAACCGACACTTCGGCCACCTTGTGGAAATCAAACCCTTCGATCCCCTCGGTGAGCCCACCCCCAGGTGATGACGGCGTATTGGGTGGCCCTTCTTCATCCAAATCGCTACCTTCGCCCGTGGCTTCTCTTCCGTAGCTTAGCCCATGCACAACCTGTATCCTGTTGGTAAAACCTTCCTTGTACGAGCTCAATGCAATGCAGTCCATATCTGCTGCCGCTAGATACGCCCAATCCGAGCAGTATAATGGGTACGGTGATAGGTAGTAGCACTGCCGGTCCATAATAGTTGATCCTGCTCCATTCAGAGTGTTTCCATTAACCGTGCCAGAACTAGGCGGTAGTAACGGATGATAGTTACTATAAAATTGCGTTCTCTGTTGTTGTGGATTAACATATGATGCTCCATACCCGCTGGGTACATATGGCATCCCGGCTGACACAGAACTCCTCTTAAACTTATTAGGAGTGTTCCAATCCATCCTACCTATGTATTGCTTAGTACAACCAAGCTATTCTAAACAATCGGGACTGTTGGACACTAGAAGAGTCAAGGCCCTTTCTGAGTTGGTTTTGGAAACGTCACGTGCTTAGATCTTTCTACTATTTTGCTTGGAGACGGTTCAAGCCATCAACAGGCGTTACAGAAGCTTTCAGTGTATATGTGTATATAAGTGTATATTAGTATATAAGGCTTGCTTGTATGCATGCGGGAATAGCAATTATTTTTGATCGGCAACAACTTCCTCCACTGAAGGACAGGTGCACATCAAATTCATATCACCGTAGGTATCGTCGACTCTAGAGACGGCAGGCCAGCATTTGTTGACCTTCAAAAAGGGGAGAGGGTATGCCGCTTGTTCTCTGGTGTAGCCTCTAGCTTCCCATTCAGCTTGTGGGGTGCTTATTATATCCTCCAAAGAATGAGGAGCATTTTTCAAAACCAATCCAGCTGGATCATTCTTAGCATAGGCATCGATTTCCTGTCTGATGGCCAACAAGGAGTCGATAAATCGGTCCAACTCTTCCAAGTTTTCGGATTCGGTTGGTTCAATCATCAATGTACCTGCAACGGGGAAAGACATGGTTGGTGCATGAAAACCATAGTCTTGCAACCTCTTTGCCACGTCAATAGCTTCTATACCCACAGACTTGAAGTCCCTCAAGTCCAAAATGAACTCGTGAGCACAATGTTTCAATCCTTCGTTGGTAGAAGCACTGTGGTCGACAAACAAAATTTTGAAGTGATCTTTCAATCTATCCAACATATAGTTAGCGTTCAACATGGCGATTGTCGATGCGTATGGTAAAGCCTTAGCGCCTAACATCTTAATGTATGAGTACGACACCGGTATAACAGAAGCAGATCCATAAGGAGCTGAGTTAACGGCATCAATGGATTCACTAGTGGAATGTGGGGTAGAGACAAAGTTGTGAGATGGTAAAAATGGCTTCAAATGTTCTTTCACGCAGACGGGAGCTTGACCGGGCCCTCCACCACCGTGTGATAATGCAAACGTTTTATGGATGTTAAGATGGCACACATCGGCACCTAAGTCTCCTGGCGATGTCAACCCCACTTGGGCATTCATATTTGCACCATCCAAGTATACTAGACCGCCATTTTTGTGGACAACGTCAATGGCAGTCTTGATGCCTGGTTCGAACAAACCGTAAGTTGAAGGATAGGTAATCATAATGGCACAAAGATTTTTCGCGTGTTGCTCCGCTTTTACTTTTAAATCGTTCAAGTCTATTGAACCATTGTCCAAGCATTTAACAGGAACAACCTTCAAACCAGACATAGCGGCAGAAGCAGGATTAGTGCCATGTGCACTGACTGGTATAAGACAAATATTTCTTTGCTCGTATTCGCCCTTAGAGTTGTGGTATTGTCTGATCAATGATAACCCAGTATACTCACCCTGGGCACCTGAATTTGGCATATTGGTGGTAGCATCAAACCCGGTGATATCATTTAAATCCTTCTCAAACTCATCGATTAATTGTTTGTAACCTTGAGCTTGGTCTAAAGGAGCAAAAGGGTGGATCTGGTTAAAACCTGGCATGGATAAAGATTGCATTTCAACGGTCGAATTCAACTTCATAGTACATGAACCCAAAGGTATCATTGAGTTTGCCAATGACAAATCCCTAGATTGCAACAAATGTAAATAACGCAACATTGAAGTTTCTGAATGATGAGTATTGAAAACCGGATGGGGTAAAATCTTATCTGTCCTTAACAATTCGGTGGGCAAAGATGGCAATTCTTCGATGGAAGATGCGTTGAACTCGCTATTTCCAGTAAACACTTCCACTAGTGAGACCAAGTCTTCTTCCTTAACTGTTTCATCAAGAGTCAAAGATACGGTATCGTCACTTGCCTTGAAAAGGTTGATATTACGCTCAAGAGCTTTGTTCAAAATTTCTTCAGACTTGACACCATTTCCTAACTTGACCGATAAGGTATCAAACCATTTGTCGTTGAGAATAGTATGATTAGAGTTTTCGCTGATCTCGTTTGCTAGAACTGTGGTGAAGCCATATACTCTCAGCGCTATGTTTTTCAATCCGTCAGGACCGTGATACACCGCATACATAGCGGACATGTTGGCCAATAACGCTTGCGCGGTGCAAATGTTTGAAGTGGCCTTCTCACGTCTAATATGTTGTTCCCTAGTTTGTAAGGCTAATCTTAAAGCAGGCTTTCCTAAACGGTCCTTTGAAACACCAATAATTCTGCCAGGAATTTTACGGGAGTATTTCAGGTTGGTTGCGAAAAATGCTGCATGCGGGCCCCCATAACCAAATGGAACACCAAATCTTTGCGAAGTACCCAAAGCAATATCTGCGTTGAAGTCGGATGGTGGCTTAAGTAAGGTCAAAGCTAATAAATCAGTAGCCATGGCAAAAAGGCCTTTTTTTGAATGAACGATTTCACCGACTTTTGTGTAGTTATGGATGGAACCATCAGTCGCCGGGTATTGCACCAATGCACCACATATCTCCGAACTGATTCTTTCTAATTCCTGTATGCCTTCTTTTTTGGACAATGGTAACTTCACTATCTCAATTCCTATATGAGATGCTCTTGACTGCATAACATGCAAGGTCTGAGGGTGCACATCAGTGTCAACCACGTATTTGGACTTCTTCCCCCTCAAACTATGGAATGATAAAGACATCGCCTCTCCCGCGGCAGTACCTTCATCCAATAATGACGCGTTGGCCATATTCAAACCAGTTAAAGATGTAACCATTGTTTGGTAGTTTAACAATGATTCCAATCTTCCTTGCGAAATTTCTGGTTGATAAGGAGTGTAAGAAGTGTACCACTCGGGCGACTCCAACAAGTTTCTCTGTATCACTGGCGGGACCTTTGTACCTGCGTAACCTTTACCAATAAAAGACTTGACGATCTTGTTCTTGCCAGCCAACTCTTGCAAATGTTCTAACATTTCCAGTTCGGTGAATCCGCGCTCTGGTTGCACTTTCAAGGGCCTTCTGAATAAAACATGCTCTGGGATGGCCTTGTCCAAGAACTCGTCTAAGTCCTTGTATCCCAATGTGTCCAACATGGTCTTGACGTTCTCAGGAGTTGGTCCCAAGTGGCGCCGGGCAAATGTGTCCAAACAAGCGACCGAAACACCCTTCACAGATGGATCATAGACTTTATGGTAAAAGTCCGAAGATGTATTTGCTTTAGAAGAGACTAATCTGCTTCCATATACCACTGAGCCATTCAAGCTGTGGGATATTATAGGTGCCGATCTGGCCAAGGTAGCTAATCTGCTAGTCCGCGCTGCCCTGCCGACTACTCTTGAAATCATCCTACCTCGTTCTTCAGTATTTCGAAACAAAACACGATATCTATGAATATATCAACTGTACAAAAGATCGATGCTTTAGTGAGCATAAGAACATTTCTTTGGGCATTCCATATGCTTTATATACTGGGGATATAAGAAAAACTACGATAGATCGGAGTCAGAAAAAAATATTTCTTTTTACTCGCTTCTACCTAAATGACTCGGACCCGTCTGACTCGATACTTTTTGTTTTTTTCTGCACCATCAACGGTACGCTAGTACGTTTACAAAACCACTAGGACCATTTGCCTCGTTCGTAAATAACCATTTTAAAGTACTGTTCTCTTTCCCTAGTTATTCGTTTGCATTTTCTGTGGAATCATTCCCTCTGAGCCTTTCTTAGGGTGACTCTGACTTAGAGACTCAGGTTCACATGAAAAATTCTGATAAGAAATTTTGTGTTAATGCCGTAGGACCTCAACGATAAATCCGAAAGGGACTGGGGTTCTAACATGCATTAATCTATCGCTCGCGAACTACTTCTGAAACTTTCCAACCCAAATTATATTATAACTATAAAATTACTAAAAAAATAAGCGAAACCTGGAGACTACACTCGAAATTTACTATATATCAAATTCAAGATATAGCACCATTTAATTCATTAAAACAAGCTTATTTCTTAGCAGCCTTTTGAGCAGCCTTGGTGACCTTACCAGCCTTGTCAGACTTTTCAACGGCCT